>CALNHX010002931.1:0-163538 GCA_940337035.1 Agriotes lineatus | reverse complement strand
TGGTACTTAAGCTGACTGCTTGCATTTCACAAATATTTATTGCGGACTGGCACTGTTTATTTTATAGGCAAGCTTCCTTTCTTTGGAATTCTTACGCTAACTGTTGACAACGAGCTATTGCGATTTATGACTCCACTACAGTCTACTGATATGGTAAATGTGTTCCCTAGTTCTGCAAAAATCTCGCTCTTTTCCCTGTCATGTGAGTGGGTTTGACCATTTATTCGAAGTGGTGAAACCAGCATCGGTTGTCTAAGTATTTTTCAGGTAGCTCTCCACATATTGGGGTCCCCTGTGTCAAGGGATTCTATGTAGTTATTGTACATTGTGATTCTATGTTGCTCTAGTTCTTGTTTTACGGTTCTGATTAGTCTATTCAACTTGGCTTTAATTACAGGGTCACGGGAGTTTTGCCATTGTCTACGGGTCTTATGTTTTTCCTTAATTAGGCTATGTATGTACGTTGGGACGTTTTGCCTGTTTGGATGATTATGTAGTCGCATATTCTTTATTGTATTTTGAATGGCCTGAGCGGCTGTCATATTGAATAGCACTATTGCCTTATCAATATATTTAGGTGAAACAAGACTAGTGGGACATGTTAATTCATTTTCCATTTTTGTTCTGAATTTTCCTCAATCAACTGGGCCGTTAATTAGTTTTGGTAACTTAGGGTAATAATATGGAGAGCTGTGTAGGGTGAATATAACAGGTAGGTGGTCTGAGTCTAACTCCTCGAGTACTGTGTGATTTATTGGGAATTTTAAGTTTTTGTGCAGTATAATGTCTAATATATCTGGCAGGTGATTTGTTCTGTACGGGTAATAAGTATATTCTGATGCTGCTGATACCTGCAATCCCAGTTGTGAAGATATGTTCGCGAGCTTCACACCATTCGGGTTGGTTGTTCTGCAGCCCCAATTTTGATGTTTGCAATTCAGGTCGCCTATTAATAACGTGGAGAGTTGGTTGCGAAATATTTGTTGTAGCTCCTCTTTGAGAAGCTGGTTGTTTGGTGGTTTATAGCTAGATACTATTTTTAGTGTACTATTGTCTTCCATAGTGAGATTTACCGCTACTGCCTCTAGTTGATGCATATTTATTAATTGAATTGGGGCGACGCTTAGGTTTCGTTTTACAATTATTGCTGAACCTTCCCATTCTATAGTATTAGATCTGTCTTTTCTGCAGATGTGATAGCCCGTTAGGGCAAATTTCTCATTTTCGGTTACGCATGCTATGTCAATTCCATGACGTGCCATAAAATCTAAAAAGGTTGCTCTTTGTTGTTCAGTCCATTCGCATTCCAGTTCAAAAATGTTAGCTTATTGAGATGATGTTGTTTATTTGGAGCCATTTTGGAAGAGCAAAGGGATTATTGACATGACGAAGTTTTTGATTTGTTCAAGGTGTGCACTGTGCAGTGATCATTTCTAGGATTGATTGTAGTATATTTGAGGTAAGAGAATTGTCAGCTGCAGGAGTAGAGGTGCTTTTATTGAGAACACTTGAATTGGAGCTGGGAGTATTTTTTTGGAGCAGTGAAGCATAGGTAGCATTAGACGTAACTTTACCAGTAATTAACACGTTAGGGTTAGAGGGCCTCATTATGGGAAACGCTGGCTTATTATTGTGTTGTTTTATATAGGGGCAGCCTCTATAGTTCGCGGTGTGTTCTCCTCCGCAGTTGACGCATTTTGGTTTGTCAGAACCCTTTTTTCGTTGACATTGGGAGTAGTCATGGTGTTCCGTGCATTTCACACATCGCGGCGGTAAGTAGCAATAGTTTTTTGTATGCCCTATTTACTGGCAGTTGGTACATTGGGGGGTGTCAGTATTTTTACGTCGCGGTTCAACTGTTACAATGCAATGGAGTAATCTGTTTAGATTAAAAATTTCTTTAGCCTTGTCCTGTTGACTTAATTCAACTGCTACAATTGGCATTGGCACTTTGTTATGGTTCAGGTGTCGGGTGATTTTATGCACTGGATATTTTAATTTAAGTAATTCTGCGTTAATTTCACTTTCTGTTATGGAGATTGGAAGACTAGGTATTATTACGGAGATATTACTTTTTTCCGGATTCCTGTAGGTGTAATAATTGACATTATGTTCATTATAGACTTTCGTTAGTTTGCGGTAATCGTCAGTGGTATTTACGTTAATGCATAGTTCTTTCCCTTTATAGGTAGTGGTAAAATCATCTGAGATAACAGATTTAATATCTTCAATGATGTTTTTATAGTTAGTTCCGGCAGGTAAGAATATTGGTGGAACCTTAGGTTTTTGCACTATTTCATTTGTTGCCTGTGGTTGAGATGTACCTGGTTCATTTTTTTTGTAAAAGATAGTATTTATTTTGGGTTAACAGCGAGTCTTTGCTAAATAGATAACGCTTGTTGTAATCTGTTTCTTCGGGTGAGGTTAATAGTCGTTTATTTGAATTTGTTTCGGCGATTGGAATACTTTCGCATTCCATATCCTTTGGGTTAGTGTTAGCTTTGTCACCTTTATATAAGATATTAGGTGGTTTTAAAATAAATTTCCCGGATTCACTCATATTTATACTATGCCATTTGTTCGTTTGTATGTGATACACGTATATCTTTGTTATCTGGGAGTTGAGTGAGTTATCAGCTGAACTCGCTGCAATCTGCTGATTGCAACGAGTGACGTTCACTTATGCAGTTTTCAATGCAATGTTTTGTGTTAGTAATAGCTCACAAGTACTCACTCAGTAGTCCAAGCACTGGATTATTTCGTAAAAATTAAATCACGTCCGCAATCGAGCTCGTCTCACACGGAACTCGTTAAATTTCTTTAAGTTTATCGAGGTAACTTGATGGGTTTATGATATATGAATCTATATTTCCTGAAATGATGTATATAAGTATTTTCGGAAATATTTATCTCAGCTATAACAATGTGGACTTATTAAAGTGATTATTGGAAATTGGCAACCATATAATCTTAATGCTTAAAAACCTTCACAGTGTGGAGAGGCCGATGTCAATTTATGTATGTGAATGCGTCTTTGCATTGGAACATTTTTTTAGTTTCGTTTCCTCAGAATGTCTCTAATATGTGTATGTAGTGCAGTGGTTCTCACGAAGGTAGTATTTTATTAAATGTGTTCTTGGCGAAGTTCTGATTATTTTGAATATTTTTACTGTGTGTAAGGATAACTTTATCTGATTTGGAAAAATTGTTTTTATTGCAGGTACGTTGCACCTGAAGTGTAATTTTGTTTCTAATGCTGTTTACATGTCTACCGTTTTCGGGAAGTGAATTTCTTAACTCTATTTTATTAATTTAATCGTTAAGTTGATATCGCCTATTTCTTTTATTGAAACCTGTCGTTGTCCTTCAAGTGTGGCGAAGTAGCCATCAAAATTACAGGGATTTCATTAGAACGTTACAGAAAAACCTCAGAGGTTATCTAAGTTTTATAAAACACTAGCTTTCCAATTTCAGTTTTCGCCAAGAGCTGGCAATTCCTAGCAACGCGTTCTCAATTTACGATCCTCTCCCCGTGCGAAGTGGCAGGATTCCAGGATCGAAATTGTTGAAGACGCGACCAAACAAGCCCAAATCTGGGTCAGAAGTTCTGCGCTACGTCGCCGCAGGCCCGCCATTAATTGCTAATAAGCAACCTTTGGCCGCCTTCCGCCCCATCTGACAGGTAATATTCGCCCCCTTGAGCCCCAATCGCTCGTCGCTAATAACCCCATAATTTAAAACACTCCAGAGATGCTACAATTTTCCTGACACTCGCAGGATCTTCGGCCAACAAAACAACCTCATATAAAGTTTGGAAATCGAGCACTTCGGGTGCTGTTGAGAACTTGTTAAAGTTCGGGCGACAAGAGCCGTTGTGTTATAAGATGTTAGAGCGGGGAGTTTTGGCAAAAGTTTTTTTATTGTGGGAAATTTTGCTGGTGTAACACTTCACCTCATAATTGCTTTCGCTAATGATGACAGCCCTATTGTTCTTGTGTTTGAGGGTAACAGCAAGCAAACAATAATTTTACAGAATGGTGATTAATCGGACGCAGAGTTTTTCGTGCTAAACATGTAAAAATAATTTATTTACGTGCCATCTGAATACTGTAATGAACTTTTTGAAAGATTGTAAGATACATGTTGGGTTAGTTTTCCTCTTAGACAGCTATGATATGTGTATGGCCTAACAAACGTTGTGTCTACACAGCACCCACGTCATAACCCAGTGGTTAGGTAAGTGATAACGTTCCAAGCAGATTACATTTTAACCACAACCTCAATTTGTTTTTTTACTTTGAAACGACGTTTTAAATGATACAAAATTGACATTGTACCTACGTCACGTATTAACCACAGAAAAACGTTACTTTTTTCTGGATTATCATTTTTGTGTACTGTTACAGCTCAAAACGACTTCCACCACTTTAAAGCACTTTGTGGATAGTCTAAATGCATCGTTAGGACACGTAAATCTTCAAAAAGGCTAAGTTTACTCTAATCACGCCGCAACTTGCTGTAACAGATGGTTGACCGGTTAATTTCTCAGGGAGAAGGGAGGGGCAGGGTTCGGATCAACACGACGTAATTAGTGAGATGCTGTCACAATAGGGGTTGATTGTAATAAAAATAAGGGGCAAACATGAGCGCCACGAATTTCATTGATAGAATGGGGGAGAAACGTTTCGTCCGGCCCTTATAGAAATTCGAAGTCAGAGGACCGACGCTTCACTTCGACAGTCGCGTGCCACGTTCCGGCTGCTTGGGAACCTACCTTTGCTGTTCTGTTAGCTTCGCCGGTGACCTCACAATTAATAAATCTAAGAAAGCATAACACATGTATATCAACACCTATTAAGTATCCTAAATAAAAATCCAGGAAGTTAAAAACGAGTGCAAATCATTTAACTATGCCGGTAAATGTTTGATATGAATATGTGTAAAGGGGGTTAGTAACTCTAAAATGTACTTAACAATGATAGGTAGGACTACAAGTACATTGGTTACATTGAAACAACAGTGGTAAACAAAAATTCTGTATGATATGACGCAACAATGATGACAGTTTACTCTCAAAGTAGGTCACGCGCGTCGGGTCTAAATAGGATTATTGTCACACATAAAAATTACGTCACTCTAAAGTAAACAGTTAATAAAAACAGTAGATTACAGTACCTGAATGATGTCCGGCGATGTTGCTGATTCCTGCAGCCGAAAGGTCTTACCGTCTCGTCGCCTTCTCTGCTGATGGTTAAAAAACAGATTAGATTGCTGGCTGTCGAAACTACGTAAGAAAACGAACTCCCAAAAGGCCGAGATTTGGGTGAAAATCCTTGTAACGCTTAGCATTTGGAAGAGGACAGAACCACATCTAATTACCACAGCTCTCCATATCTGCACCTCGGAAAACTTCTCTCGTAGATATCCGCCAAAGCGTTAATGGTACACCTACAGCTACAATACAAGAGAGAAGATTGGTTCTGCCATAATCCACACCCGCCAAGGGAAGTTCAACCACACACAACCGTACTGTACTAGTTTTAGGCCACAAGTCTCTTGCATCAAAACACACTCCAAAAAGCATACGAACAACGGCTTCATATTAATTTTGAAGACACCACACGGCGGCCGAAGCACCACATTAGCATACTGTAACATTCCACTGTGGTGTGCTAGCGTTTAAATTGGTCGGCACTATCATGTGAGTAATGACTATACGCCCGTGATAGAGCCGCGTTGCACACGGGTTCCCTATCGAGGAAGGGTAAAACTCACGTGTAGTTGTCAACGTTATATTAATGTTTAACATTTAGCCTTTCCGTTCACTGGCCCGTCGTAAGTGCGATGCGATTATGATGGAACTACGACATACCTACCATGCGATCGCGACAACAACTCGCGTTATGCTTATCAGCGCAATTTGCTCTTAGTTTGGTGCAAAATGTTTTGCAGTGGCGAAGATGATGTGATTGTAGCTTAATAGTACATACGAAATCCGGACAGGGAACCAAAATAGAAGCTTGGTGTCGATCCCTGTATCAAAAATAATAAAGAGTGCAATACTTTTATTTTATCCGAGCAAGAGAGTTTTCCCAACCTGCCTAAAAATGTCAGTAATTTTACCACATGTCCAAATAGAGCTTTAATATGTTAGTAAAATGTCAAAAAGGGGGGGGGGTCTATGATTACATGGGTTACACCGCCGAGATCGGAAAATATGTGTAAAATAGCGTTTTACGGGGATGACGTTCATAATCTTAATATTAGAAATTTTCAGTTGATGTTGTATTGTTGCATAGATGAGTTTGTACGGCGGTTATGTCAACATCTTCGTAGATTTGTAACGTTTCGCCCAGCAGAAACGCGTTCTTCGGAATTAAAATTAATTCGCGCGTTTTCCCCCAGCGATTTCTACGTTACGCGTTTGAATTTTTCGCCCGCGCTGCCAATACGTCATCAAGAGATCCCCGCTCCATGTATTGCGCTGCTCCCCCACTTAGAATGCCTGAGGTGGTTGCTAGATGCACGAAGCACGAAGAGGAGCCCATAAAAGCTGCTTCGCGGGACTTCGTTCATAGACATTCATTCGCATTCATTCCAGTATCCATCCAGCCCCAAATCATCCTTTCCTGTTCCTGTCCGACCGTTTAAAGAGAATTTCCCGTCTATACTTCGAATCCCGATATCCTTTAGTATTTTCCCGTATCTACAGTTGAACCGATGCATCCGCTCCTGGAGACCGTGTTCCTAGCTAGCATTTAATTAAGCCCATTTCCTGAAGAATCAGTTTTCTGAGGCGATGCTCCACGAGTGGGGAAACCGTTTCACTGATTAAACTAATACCTGTTAAAAACCTGAACTCAGCGTAGACTTTTGGCCCCAAATTCCGTTGGCAAATAATTGTATTAAAATTTCATGGAGGACGTTGGCAAATAATTGTATCAAAATTTCCTGGAGAACATATTCGAAACATTCCGTCGCATCCCACACAAACACCAACACCACCGAATCACCGGGACTTGCAGCACTATCGCGGTGTCGTAAGTCATAAAGCATAACATACTCGAATTAACTTCTGTTTGCAGTTGCACGTGTATTTTGACAATTCTGACCGAGTTTCGAACGCAGCGGTTGGCAGCAGTGGAACCAGATCCGCACTTCACCCAACAGCTTCAGTGGCGTCGCGTTCGAAATTTCCAGGGTACAAGCAACAGGGTCCCGAACACACCGCTGTACGACGGGTTGCGTAGAAGCCAGGCTTTACGAAGCAAGACGATCCAAGAAGAATGAATTTATTGTAAAATACCTTGTATCTTGTTCTAACGAATAATACCGATGTATGTAAATACATTACCTACATTATAATTAAACTGTCTAAAGTTATCCTGGTGTTTGTTTGCTAATTTCCAAGTGTATATCTGACTGAACCAAATTAACTCCGACTGAGAAAGCTACCCGAAGGTAATTTATTAAATTCTTTAGTCCTTATTAGCAGAGGGCTAGGATGTTACAGATTGACATTACTTCTTCATACTGTAATTATCGTCCAAAGGCGAAAGCACTATAATTTATAGCCAGTTTTATTTTCATGAGTTTTTCTTGACGTATAAATTAACACTTTACAGGAATGCCGTTTCTAACCACCATCTGGAAAATTTTGAGTAGCAATTTTGTGCTTATGGGACGGCTATATCTCCATCTTCACACACCAGCGTTACTCCTTTATGAATTTAAACCGTCATCAAACAACAACTGGTTATAAAATACAACAGTACTTTCGCTTTTGGATGAGAATTAAAGTATGAAAAAGTAAAGTTTGTTTACGTAGATGGGGCATAACCGCCTCACAAACTCATAATTTTACAAAACAAAATCAACAAAATATTTTCAATATTAAGGTCACGAATGAGATACCCGTAAAACGTTATTTTACACGTATTTTCTTTATTTAGCTGGAGTAATGGCTGGAATCATAGCTCCCTCACCCCCCTTCAGTCGTGTCGGTTTAATAGACGCGATCAATACAAGGCTATTTTTGTATTTGACTTTCATAAAATTTTACTTCCTAACTTCGACGCAACTAATCGCTTCGCTATTGGTACTAACAGTAGCAAGCAACTATTTTGTGCAAGTTGCATCGTGTTCGCATCGCAGTTGCGGCAGTGTGCAGTAAAGTACAAAAACCACAGAACAATCGCCCCGATATTATTGCTTATGACTTTCTCGTCGTGATCGCATCGCTTCAGTGAGCGGACAGCCTAGCTTCTAGCTTAAAATGCACTTAATATCAACTACATAAAAACGTCAGTACCACGTTATTGTCTCAAAATCATATGCATGTTACGAGTCGACTACTGATATGAAAGGCGTTTCATATTAACGTTATTTTAATGTAGTATGCAAAATGTTAAGTTTTCGTGTTTGTATAAACCTCATATCAACGTTTAATATTAACTGCTAGTCTAAACAGTACTTAAAATCAATAACATAAAAACGTAATGCAGAAACGTTATCGTCACGTTGTTTTAACAACATTCTATCGTCGTTAAGAGTCGACTTCTAATGTAATTGTTTTATATTAACGTTATTTTAAAGTAATATAGAAAATGTTAAATTTTCGTGTTTACTTAAACCTCATGCCAACGTTAAACATTAACTGCTGGTCTAAAAAGGTCTTGAAATCAACGACATATCGGCGTCACATAAACGCTAAGTAAACGTCAAAGCCAATATGTTTAATAAACGGAATAATTACATAAACAATAAAAAGAATTACCCCTCCTCTTTAATGTATATTCTGAGGCAGTGTTCAGAGAGGCACTGGAAAATGTGAAACGGCACCCTCATTAACAACATACGATTCGCTGACGATGCGGTCGTGCTCGCCGATAGCCTACCACATCTCCAAAACATGGTGAATCTGATCGTTGAGGATAGTAAACAGTACGGTCTTCTCATGAACGTCGCAAAAACTAAAATTATTGTATTTTCAAAGACACCAAAACTTGCAGTCATTCGAATTAAGAACGAAGCTGTGGAACAAGTGTCGTCCTTGAAATATCTCGGAGCTCTTGTTAACGAGTCCAACGATCCTAAAAACGAAATCGTGTCAAGGATCGAGCAGGCCAGGCAAACTACTACGGTTGTTACATTTTCCCAGTCCTTCTCTATGGCTCTGCGAGCTGGACTTTCAATCAATTAATGGAAAACCGGATCCCCGCTTTTGAGATGTACTTGTATCGTCGTATCCTGCGTATATCCTGGGTGGATAGAGTGACCAATGAGGAGGTACTCAGACGAATGGGAAAATGTAAAAAGCTTATGACGACCATTAAAGAACTGAAGCTTCAATACATTGGACACATAATGAGAGAAGAGCGTTACGAGATCCTTAGACTCATCATCGAGAGAAAAATCAAAGGCAAAAGATCGGTGGGAAGACGGCATAACTCGTGGCTCAAAGATCTGCGTCAGCGGTTCGGACGAACATCAATAGAAATTTTTAGAGGTGCAGTCTCGCGCACCATCATAGCCAGTTGGATCGCCAACCTTCGGAGGGATTCGCTTTAGCTAAAGATAGGACTGCTTAAGCATAACTTTCTCATTGTTTGTGCTTTCCACTTGAAGACAACATTCTTATGCTAAACTCTATTGAGTCTGTTGTAGAAAATTATAGTAATGTACTGATGTTTGGAGATTTAAGTTTCCCAAGTATAACCTAACGTAACCCCGTTCTTCCACAAGAAAATTCTCCAGGTACTTTATTTTTAAATACATAGTACGACTGTAATCTATTCTAATTAGTAAAGAAACCTACTAGATATAGAATCGGAAATAATCCATCCCTCTTAGAACTTATGCTCACCACGGAGAAAACTTATTATCATAAGTTCTGTTTGATTCACTTATCGATTCCAGCGACCATCCAACTATAATTGCAGCTATGCTACTGCATGCAAAGTTAACCAATAGAGAAAAACCTAAAATGCGAAACTACTGGTCCGCAAACTACAATGATGTACATAACTTTTTAAGATCGCTTATTATGGAAACACTCTTAACGGATACGGGAGTTGAAAGGAATTGGGCAGTGATATCTGATGCATTAAACATGGCAAAAACTTTTTATGTACCGGTTGTTAATCAAAAACGCAACATAAATAAACCTTGTCTGGGCCAATTTTGAAACTAATTAAGAGAAAACAAACATTGTGGGATAGTTACAAACGCACAAAATTGCAGCGAGACCATGTCTCGTACCTACGTGTAACTAATACCACAACTGAGAAAATTAGAACTACCCGCTCCGCATATGAGCACAATCCTGTTAAACCTGGCAACTAGAAAAACTTTTTTAAATATTTGAAGAGTAACCTGACTTCTCGAGTATCTTCTTTCTCCCTAAAATATAGCGAGGGATCTGTACATGCCAATCCAGAATTAGTAACCAACATATTCGCAGAGGGTTTTCTTCAGTTCTTTGTTAAAGAATCTTCTGGAAAACTGCCCTCGTTTACTGAAACCGTCTATACATTGGCAGATTTACTAACTATATTATTTAATAGTCTTCAAACTTTTTCTATTACAGATTCATGGAAGCTGTCATGACATTTTCAAATTATACGAATGTACGACTTTTAGAGTATGTTTCTAAGATTACGACCCCGCTTGTATATAGTTTTTTTCATATTTTGTCGCTTGAATTTATATCGAGTTTTGTGCAAGCATTTAATGGTTTATAGCAGTATGCAGCTGTGTCCGCCGCCGTGAAATCTGAAAGGCGCTTATTTCATATCTTCGCTTATATTCGTTGGCACGTTATGTTTCAATATCGATTTAGCAGGCAGACGCTTTTCTAGAATATTCTTTGGGCTAAATCGCCCGTGGGTGCAAGCGAGACCGCATGCTGTAGTCGCCTTGTCGATGGTTGCACGTGTTCTGTGCGTAATGCAGACACGCTTCCCGCCCAGCCCGTTTTGACGGGATTGGGGTGGCGTGGCGTGTTTTTTCGGGGAGTGTGTTCCGAGACTCGAAGCGAGTAAGTCGCAACGTTGTTGGTGTCCCGTCGTTCTGACCAAACGCTTCTTGTTTATCGTCGAGTGGGCCGTCGGCCAATATACCACTACTGTGTATGTGGGATCCAAAGATCGAGAGCGCACCCCTGGTCAACTGTTGCATGCGAGCCTTGTTGTCGTCTTGGTCGCATCGTGGACTCTGTGTAGGAAGCTGTGGGACCTTAGCATCAACGCCTAAGCTCCTTGGAGCTTCTCGCCCCGTTTCGCAGCCTTGGGACACTGCCGTTCTTCAAGCTGGACTCGTTTCGACCGCCGCAGGTAAAGTTAAAAAGGTATTTGTGTACTTATTTATGTTTATAACACACTCTTGCTGTAATTAACGTTCGGTACACCCCTTGTTATTATGCAGTGCGAGTAAATTCTCAATGTACAGCGCCATATGCTAGCGCATTTTATTTGTATACTAATTAATGTTAACAATCATATTCATGCACTAATTAACGTTGGGTACACCACTTGTTATTATGCAGTGCGAGTAAATTCTCAATGTACAGCGCATAAGCTAGCACATGTTATTTGTGTACTGATTACTGTCCGTAACCATATCTGTGGGCAAGAACAATAGACCTATTTGTTAAACGCTACTACTGTATTGTCTTTGTATTGCATGCCGAATTTCAGTCTATGCAGTCTGTAGTGTCGTCGCTAGATTAGCGACTGGTGTAAGCTTGATGTGAAGTGGATTTTGGACAAATTTGTGAGCGTCAAGGTAGGTTCGAACGCTCCAGCTGCCGGTTCTGGGAAGTCCCAGGGCTGCACACATACCCTACCCCGTTTGGCTTTTGGGGTTCAGTCAGACGCGGGTTCAAATACCGAACCCCGTGGCGCTCTATTATTTTGTAACATCCTGTATATGTCGTCGCACTTGTCCCTACGGCGCCCCGTTCATAGGACCACTTCCATCTCCCTGAGCGTATGAAGCTGTGTCTATTAGTCTGTTCTCAAGAATTCTAGGGCAAGTGGGTGGCGTTTCCGGACGTGACAAGTTTGGTAGCACTCTCGTACCCCGAGGTATCGGAAAAACAGTTTGATACCGCAACAATGCACTCAGCAATAGTCCCAGTATATAAAAAGGGCGATAATCTGTAACCTGGTAACTACACACCGATTAGTTTGACTTCTACTGTGTGTAAGTGTTTTGAAAAACTGGTTGTTAAACGGCTTATGGAATTTCTTAATAGTGTAATCCCCTCAAATCAGCACCGGTTTTCTCCTGGAAAATCCGTAGTCAGCAACTTTTTATCAAACTTAAACCTTTGGATGAACGCAGTAAATCAGGGAGAATGGATTGATATCATATATACAGTGTGAATAATGTATGGCTATACATTCACAACTTTATTTTAGCATTAATCAATTTACCCATGCTAGTAACAATTGTCGGTTTTGAAAATACAATAAAATAGTCTATTTTCACTGTATACATCAAGCGTCTATTGAACGATACATGTCACAAGTCTGAAAGATCAGAAGACAAAGGAATTAATTAGAAAAAAAAACATTTTGGGCTAAGTAACTTCCTGCACTCTTTCCAGTAATTTGCAAACACGGCTTGTAAGCCTCTTATCGTGTCAAAAGAATTGAAATTTTAAACTAACAGCTGCCCACGTTTTATTTAATTAGGTCGACTTTCCGTGCTTTAATAAATTTCCGCCACGGCGAAGCCTTATAATGCAATTGAGAGAATTTAAAAAATCCCCGTCAATTTTCAATTTGGAAGTTTTCAGTTGCAGTATTATTTAAGCCGTGACTAGACAGTTGATTTATCGAAATGTATGATGTATTGTCCCCTCTACAAGATGAACAGAGTTCACCGGTAATTAGAAACCCTGAGATGGCGCACATTTCACCGGCTAGCTTAATTCTCAAGAGCAAAACTAACGAAAAGAACATAAAGAAAACAAATGTGATCACTAACAATTTAATGAATTGTGAAGTACAATTAATGCGATTTATATATCATCAACAACACCAAACAATAAAAAGAAATGGGTTATAGAAACCAGGACAATTGTAGAATTCGGTGAATTAATTAAAATTAGCTAATGGCATGTCGAAAGTGTATTGTTGTTCTGAATAAAAAGGATTTAGACCGAATAGGTTTGGCTAATAATTATATAACGCTTCCTAAAATGATAAGCAAACAAGTTTAGAAAAAATGAGAAGCTGCATAAGAACAATAAACTGTTTACTTATATAGTTGCAAAACCCAGATCAGCTGGCAAAATTATATTTTCCCAAATAATATAAGGATTGTCCATATTAACTTCAATTCTTACCTATTTAGTATATGAAAGATCCGGTGTTAAAAGAAAAGTATATGTTGTATGACTAAATATTTGAAGTAAGTCTCGGTTTTAGGTTAAACTGAATATCGATTTCTGAATGGACTTGTCAATCCAAAACCAAGTATATAGTTTAAAAAAGAATTACTACAATTGAATTAGTAATCTGGCAAGTCACATTTCTAATTGAAGTATCAGGAACTTCTTTTATTGAATTTTTAGGCATCTTAAGGTTGGCACAGCAAACCGAACAGAATATCGATTTTTGTTACAATTGTTATCCGGATAGGAGCCTTTAGTGCATGAATACTAACAACGAAACTACTAGTTATGCCACTCAGAGAAGAGAGGAAGTTTCTCCTTAAACGTGCCGTGGCGGGTTCTTTGATTTTGGTACAAGATCGACATTTTGGACGGAGAAGGCTGAACGCAGAGATTCTTATAGTAAAACGACACAAGGAACTCCTCTTCAGGTTTCCATACAGCTAAGTAACGGTTTGCCGATTCTGGAATTTTGCGGAAGACAGGCAATTTATCCAGAAAAACAAAAAAAGCTAAATTGCAAGAGACCAGTTAAGAATGGAATTAATTATAGTAACTCGTACATATCAGATTGGGACTGCCTATTCAACGAGTAATTGTTATGGTGTGGTTGTGCAAAATTCTACAAAATAATACTGGCTTTTGGAATATATTACAAATTACACCATCAATAATTTAGAACATTAAATTAAGTTGAACGTATTTATTTTTTCAGGGCGGATGCATAATTATTGAAAATGCTTAGAGCTTTAAAAAAGGACCACCTTTCGATTTAATGAGGCAAGAAAGATAAAGTATATGCTAATAATATCCCAAACACCAGGAAATTCTATTTTACCGAACAATGGTTTTCAAAGTGCACCATTAAAAATAGAGATAAAGGAGTTACATATGTATGTAACGTGTAAGGTGTTGCATGTAGCCAATATAAAATAACAATTTATTTATTTTGTAGGCAATTGCTAAAGCTGTCTTTTCTTCATTTACAGGGGCCCTCGTTATTTGATAGCCGTCTACCGAATTGTTTACTTGAGTTTTAAACCTGTACATTGTTTTATGTGTTGAGCAATTGCAGTTACATTGTAGATCATTTGTTTGGCACTTCTAGTAATTTAAAAGCTCTGTAAACTGCATTTGAATTAATTTGGTTTTCTTTAAGTAAAATTGCCAGTTACGTAAGTACCGTGCTCTTCAGGTGCGAATTTAAAACTAGTTTTTAACCGTTGAGTGGACCATTGTCAAGAGATTATAAAAGGGAAGTTGTTTTATAGTAGCTGAAACGATTAAGTACATTGCACCAGACCTCGTCTACTTCGGTCGTGAATGGAGTGGATTTATCGAGCTAAGGGTTGAAATTCACGGTGGCGCCTTGGAATTTTACCAGAATTTTTACTGTCCTAAGACAGAACTGGTCTTCACGAGTAAGGTAAACCACATCCGCGAGCTATCTGTGGATAATCGACGGCTTTACCACCGTTGCTTCCCAACGCACACCAATGTGTGGTAAATGCGGTTTGCTGTTGTCATAGAATACCGTTTATACCGTAGCATGTTATTGCAAACTATTCAAGTGGAGACATTGGTGAGAGCATAGAAGTAGGGGAAAACCTATAAGGAAATGGTTTGATGATATGAAGAGGGCAAACAGCCTAAAATGACTTGGAGAAGCAGAAAATAGAGAAAAAGCGAAAAATATCGGGGAGGTCTATATCCAAAATCTGGTAAAATACGGCTGATGATGATGTTGATGAATAAAAATTAAAAACACTAAAGACAAATAAGTTACGAACTATGATAAAACAATGAAAACATAGACAAATATAGATTTTATTTAACTTCTCCCCTCTTTTTTCTGTAGCGATACTCGTCTCTTCTTTCTAAGTCTTTCTTGGCCTTCCTCTTCATACTCTTTCTATTTTTTAGGATGAAGTACACCTCTCACAATTCCATCTTTCGATCCTTATAACATGACCAAGCCATTTGAGTTTTTCTGTTCTATCGCCTACTAAAACGTGTACCTCTCAATGTTTTACTAAAGGATTAGTTTCCCATGTGGTTTCTTCGTTTTTTCCTTAAATTCTTCTTAGAATTGAGAGTTCAGTAGGTGCAATTCATAGCGCTGTAAATACGTACACTTCACCCTTCCAACCTGCTGTAAATTATTCCTTATCGCTACCCTTAAATTTTGTCCGTCTAGTTTCTTTATTCATTTTTATTTCGCCTTCGCTTGCAAAAAAAATTGATAACTGTTTAAGTATTTGGGTGCATATGTAATTGATTGAAAAAACTTGTTCTTAATGTTCACAACAAATAAAAAACGTTTCTACAATAATAATTTTAAAGGCAGTTGCTTCTACCACAAACATTAAAAATGTTTTCAAACCAAACAAATTAAAGCGTAAGCGAAACAAAGCGTGTTTCTGCACAACTTTTAATTAACGCCGAACACCAATTGTGCTCCACATATCGGATTTGCTTGTTTGCCAATTTCAGGTCAGTCCTGGGCAGTGCATTTAACAGTTCCAGTATTAATTACAAAGTTTGCTTCAAATTATCCAGGCCGCAACAACCCACTTATTCGTTACCGGCTATGTGAAAAGGGGTTAGTAGAATGTATTCAATCGATGTGGATCTAGCGTCGGAAGTTATAAGTTTTATTGAATTCTGTCGCTTACACCGATCAAAGGCAGACGTTTCACTGCAAGTTGGTGGAAGTAAACATCTTTAGCTACGCGAATGCTAAATTGAAGGAGTTTCTTGACTATGTTATGCTGTTGCTTGGGTTGTGTGAACAACTGGGAATTAATAGCGGATACCAGCTGCAATATTTCACAGTTATTTTCGATTCCTTTTGTGTAGCATAACAGTGAGTAATATTGGTGGGTCGACGCTCTGCTTTTTTATGTTGTAAAAGTAGCGAATCGGTCATATTTTAAAGATATTTATTGACAAATGAGTATTTACGTTTTGAGTACATTGGATGTTGTTATAACAATAAAAGCTTAAACTAATACACGGTGTAAACATATCTTAACCTGCACGCTATCAAGCAGTTTATGACTGTTATTAATTAACCCAAGACCTTTATGATGCTCTAGTTTAAAACAAAGTTGCGAAATAAATTTCAGATCTCTTGTATAATGCGATTAGATTACTTGCAAAACTTTAACAAACTTTAGCCATAGCCTATCCACTTACAGTTTGAACTAAAACCATTCTCGAAAGCATTTACAAAGTGTTGTTAAGTAAAGTACGTGTGTTAGTTTTTCTTCGTAAAGCAACGAGCATTAGTTGTCACGGCAACATGTTTGAAACGTTTTCTTATTGTACATGATGAACGTTATAATTTTACTAAGTTGGTTTCATCCCCATTTACTTCTGTAGTTTGATCTTATTTTTCAACATCGGTAAGGAACTAGCATACATGGCGATTGTAAGCAAACATAGCAAACATGATGCAAGTAGTGAAAAAGGGAAAAGAGATCGATTTTTCAAAAGGAAAAACACGGTACTGTTTGGTACCCGTTTCCCACACAAAAAACCTAGGTATCACCCCCATGGAAACACATGGAACCGGTTAGACTATATCCTGATAGATAAAAGCATATTGGGTTTGAAGACCTTCCAAAAGACAAACTGCTACTCGGGCCACGTTTTGATTAAAGGGAAATACAGGCAAGGAATAACAAGAAAGAAGAGAATTACTACCAACAACGAGTCACAATACCCCTAGACGGGTTATATGGATATGCAAGAAAAGTTGGAATAAATAGTGGCATGGTTTCATAATGCAGCAAAGAACACCAGTGGGGAAAACCAAAAAGAACCGTAATAATTGCTATGATGAAGAATGTAGAGAATCGCACTGTTACCGTCAATTTTCGCCTTACAGTATTTTGTGACATATTTTCAAATTGCGTCAGGGTATCGCGCACCGCTGATACGCCGTCGATGCTTCGGTTTTGCGTCTCCCACCTTGTGAGCGCTTGCGGCTCGGAAAATTTTCGTCTTGTTCCGGCGTTTTATTGAAGAAGGTAGTCTGGACATTTTGACGCTTTTCGAAACCGCGATTTGGCGAAGAAGGTGTTCTATTGATGTCTAGGCACTTCTTATTCTTTGATTATAGGAGATATGTGTGCGTTTCGATATTTCTCTTGGGTGAATATGAAGATACTGCCTGGGGCAGGTTTTTAACCCCAAAACTTTCTGAATACGTCATCTGGGCAATTTAGTGTGAGTATGACCGTCTTCAACCCCTTTTCGATTACCCGATAACAGCTTATTTCAACAATTTAGTCCCCACCACGTGATTGGCCCCAAATTCATTCGAAAATCCCAGCTTGCTTGCTCGATGCGAATCCGACGAGCCTTCTGATAGCGCTTATCTTGTCGCACACCCGGTGACCCCAGCTTGCGTGCTGTCGTTTCCCTGAACCGGCTACCGGCTCTATGAGAGTCCGTTCCTGTGGAACTCCAACTACAGGACTGCCCTGAAACCAGCTGAATGTAACAATTACCCGATTTATTAACTGTGCTACCGTCTTCCTTCCGATGCTACGGAAAATAGAGCCATGCTTCACGTGAGTGTGGTCGTTCATTAGATAAAACTGAATTTAGTAAATACACGCCGTAATTTGGAAAATTTATGTGCGACATTTAGCCGTCGTCCGAGAGGGACGCATATTCAATTTGATCTATTTTTAATATGTTAAATATGAGGCCTCGCCTCATTTTAAGTTGTTCACCTTTAATCATTCTACACGAATTTATCTGGTTTGTTTGGATTCTATAGAAATTCCTGGTTACGATCTCCCGTTTGCAATATTCTTTGTGAACTTAAATACCGCTAAGCGCGGAATGATCTCACTTCTTGAGGTTTTCCAGGAATTTCCCAACTTTTATGATTAATTGTTTTTAACTTGGCCAGTCTGTTCTGCGAACAAAGATCCTTGGGGTATTTTTATGCATGTACGTCGGCCCTTTAATTCTATATATGTATATTGTGTGTGTGCCCGGCTTTATGAGTAAATAAAATGCACTTATCTCCCCTGCGCTTGATTGTTTTACTTCAGGATTTGTGTTTAATTTTAAGTTTTACAGTGTTTCAATTTAGCTGGGGCGGAATCTATCAGTCGTTAAATTAGGGGGGGGTGGAAACTTTTGTTACCCTTAAATTTATGGCGCCCCCCCCCCCATTTAAAGAACCCACGGCCGTCTCTCGCTTAGAGCTGATCGGCGACCCCTAATTAACGATTGATAATGATTTATCTAAGCATTGGCTGAGTGTTTTGAGTACCTCAATGAGCTATTAGAGCTCAGGAATTAACGTAAGTAATTTTCCTCCCCCTTTGCATCCCCGGGTAACAACAAGCAGAAAGGAAAGAAGCCGAAAGAAACTGCTACAAAGGAAAACTACAGCAAATACAGAAAAATACCAAAATAAGCGGAGGCAGTCACCAAATCTGTGCAGAAGGGAGAAAAAGGCCATAAACAGGAGATGATAGAGGAATTAGAACAAGATCGTAGGAACCAACATATAAGAACGTTTTAGTAAAAAATCAAAATACAAAAAGAAGCGTATCAAGCTAGAAAAAGCATATGTAAAAACAAAGAAGGTAAAGTAGTGGCTGATGATGAAGAAATGGTCGAAAGATGGAAAGACTATTTCGAAGAACTGCTAAAAGAAAGTAACTGCGGACCATCATTCAAAGAGGAAGTAGACCAACAAGAGAATCGATCAAAGAGTCAAAAATCACCCAGAAAAGAAGAGATGTCTGCGGAACGTGTCAGAAACCAAGCAGGAGAACTTCTACACAAAATCCACAAACTACTACAGCAGAAATGGGTGGAAGAAAAAATGCGAGATGGCTTGACAAACTTAATAATATGCCCGACATACAAGAAGACAGGAGATAGCACGGAATGCAACAATTACAGAAAAATGTCCTTATAAGGAGTTGTCTACAAAATAATGGCATCGATATTAAAGAAAACTACCGATCACATAATACAATACAATAAAAACAAGCCTGGAAAAATGGTACAAATATAACGTCGACGTACATGAACTGTGTTTAGACTTTAAGCAAGCATATGACAGCATTATCAACAAACACACTGAATACCAGAAACATTGTTAGAGCTCACGAAAAGGACGATTTTATAAACAAAGAACAGTGTAAGAAACCGAAGGAACCTATCAAAACGATTGGAAGTGGGAAGGGGGATCAGGTAAGACGACTCACTGTCCCCAACACTATTCAATTAGTACTGAAAACGTTTTGGCAGCCGCTGACTTTTTCCCTTATATGCCTTACGACACTGGGCGATCTATCTTCTATAGTTATTTCTATAGATATATCTCGTCGTTTGTCTAACCTCCTGGATGTTTCTGCTTTCTCTCTACCCCGACTCTTTGTTATTCTATTTTCAATTAATTCTTGGATATTCTTTCCGTTTTCTCCCCTTTGCTCTCATTACAAGGATTTTCTTAAGGTGTAATATCTTGACTTTTACAGTATTTTAAACTTCCTAAATGAGTGCTCACTTATAATTTTGACAAAATGTAAAGTCAGATTACTTGCCCTTTTTAAGTAGGTAGTTGCAATAGGCCAGGGGCCGTTCAAGAATCAGTAAAACAAATAAACAAGAGAGAGAAAATAGATCTACTAGTCTGTTAAACAAATAAATTAAAATTCTGTAAACTTTCTACAATTTATTTACAAGATTTTCAAATAAATTTCTTTTTTGTCCTGGCAGGTAGGCCACCGATTTGACAGCACTATCAAGCCGATCGTCAGCGGTTGGTTTGGCGAATTCTGGACGGTAATTTTGAAATAGATATGGCGTCGGGATCTGCTTTATCGGCCTGGTTGGGAAAGATTTAGTTTATAAACAGTTTGAGGCTTCGGTGGAACTTTTAAGCGTTTCAAAACAGCCCCATGTGAAATACGCACGTTTAACAGGTTTTTGGTAGTGTCTGAAGGTGCAAATAACATTTTGCCTAGGTAAGTGGCTTTATGGAGCTCGATTAGCAGGAGATGGCTACAGAGCTGGACTTCCTGTTGTTTTGTTCTAGGGTGATCCGTGTTTTGTGGTCCGATAGCCGGTAAAGCAAAGAGGGTACAGTCGACACAGAATACAGCATCGACAACGCACCCAAAGGTGGAAACTTCGTGACAGAGTGCTGTCTCACAAAGCTTTCTATCGAGGTTTAAATTTGACAGGTAAAAATTAGTTTCCATCCGGAGCTTGGAAAATAAGTTAAGTTTAGTGGCGAAACTGCTTGCATTTATACTCAGCGTCATCTTGTAGGTTGACGTTGACTGGGAGAATGAATTCATGAGATAAGCAGCCCTGGACTACGGGCGTTATCAATATTTTTGCACAGCAATGTTGCCTCGACCCTAAAGTTATCAAGGGTTTTGGCATGGCTGTGAAATCTTATCAACAAGGTAAGCTTAGAAGACACCCTGTGACAGTAAAGTAGCTATGCGCAAATATTAGATGCTTCAATTGCTTTTCTTAATTAGTTTTGCGGCAGGATAACGTCACAAAGGTACGTACTTGGCCCATACAAATTTAATTGTTTTCTATTTCCTATAGTTAGACCTTTGGTTTAACTCCACTCTTATATTTCTATGTTCTATATGGCCTCTTTTGGTTTTTACCACTACCTTTCGATCCGCATAGGGTAGTATATCTTGGATTTTCTGTTTTTACATTCCGTCTTTTAATAGTATTTAACTTGATTTGCTTATTAGGTTCCTAATTTCTTTTTCTATTTTTGCATCTCTGCTTATTAGTGTTCCTAAATATCCATTCATCTCTACAAATTCCATATAATATAATTAAAGCTTTTGCTATTCTTCCCTATAATTTATTATGTATCGTTTTACTTCTTTTCCTTCTTGAGTTTTTGCTGAAGCACTTATTTAGTGAATATTGGGTAATGATTCTGTAAAAGATAATATCCAACTTTGGACGCATATTTGGAGAGGTTGTCCTGGTCTTTTGGTTTCTGGCAAAAGTTTGTGTTTACAGATCTTCGGTAGCCTAGTGTCGTTCAATCTGCTCACATGGTCGTTCCATGCTCCTCGTCTTGTTCATATAGTATTAAAAATTTAAAAATGTTGTGTTTTGGAAGTATTCCGCTGAATTTAATTGAGGATGAATATTAATTGTTAGATTATTTTTCAATAAAGTTAATCGTTATGTATTAATATCGTTAAATAGTCGTCCCAAATACCACTCGAAGTGAATATATATTTTTTAAATATTTTGCCATTTCCATAGAAATTATTGTAAATTTCACTCAACAAAATCACATTTAAATGTCACGAGCCGAAGGCTTCGTGAAATTTAAACGCAATAATTTACATGGAAACGGCAAAATATTTGTCAAAAATATATCCACTACTTGTGGTATTACCCTTGAGAATTCCCTAAAGTTATCAACTATTTGTTAAAACCCCTACTTTAGCAGCCAATTACCTAATTGAAATGACTACCTTTAGAATTTATTCTGTTAAATGAATTGCCTATCTATTACTTTGAAGATGAAAAAGTGGCATATAAATTAGGGGATAACATACGAGAATAATGGCTTTTAGTTCATTACTGATTAGTTAATAAGAGGAAACACGAAATCAATCTTCTAGCCAATTGCTATGGAATGCTATAATTGTAACTTTAGTAGTAACATATTTTATTAGAAATAATTTTTTAATATATGAGTTCCTTTTCAAGATTAAGCTTCTTCTGTTAGATATATTTTACGAATAGCAGGAGCAAGACTTGATCTAATCTTGATAGTATGATGGTATGGCAAACAAGTGTTACACAATAGAACCATAAAGTCGACGTTGTAGTTAATAGTAGAGGTAATAGCTATTTATGCAACAAGTGCTAAAAGTTGACGTTTATGCACGCGTTGCATACAATATTTTATCTACTACCTTAATTTTACTGTTATTAATCCATAAATATAGATTTAACAAAGGTTTGCATCTACGACACTTCTAATTTATGTCATAATAAATAGTAGGCTATGCCGCGCGGGCGAATGTTTGCGAATGACAGTAGTCAAGGTCAGTTACGAAATATAATTATTAATACTCCACATCTGAGTGTATTCATTACATAACGCTTTAATTATTTTAAAAACACTTTACTTGTAACGCAAGAAGCAACTAGAATAACTTTACAACTTCACTTCCAGTTCGAAATTGTAGTTTTATAACCTCACTTCACTTTTAGCACATGGGCTAAAAGTAAACAGCTGATTTCTTTAACCACGGTAAACTATAAAACGTCACTTTTAGTGAAACAAGCTAGCCCTAAAAGGCCTACTTTTAGTGGTGGTCGTAGATAAAGGTTATTACGCCAACGATTCATAAATAATCTCTAAGGTCGTTAATTGGATCCGGATTTTGCGAAGTTGGTAATACATGTGCCAAACTAGTTCTCCCGTGGTTGTTGGTCAAAATACGAGATGTAATTACAAAGGATGCCAGATCCAACGGCCCCGAACGATTGATACAACGTCGAATTTTTTTTGTCGGATCATCCAAAAGCTGATATGACTAAAAAGTAACCCAAGAAGACAACCAAATACGAAGTAGAACCTGGTTTATTAACTTCGCTAATCAAAATGGCACAAGAGAAAAATAGTAGCAACAAAAGATCTTTAATCTAACAGATACCACGGTACAAAAAATAATCACTTCGAAAAAATTCGTGTATAAACTACCAAGTCAATAAGAATACATTATTATAGTAATGTATACACCGACAAGATAATAAATTAAATAAATAAATCAAAATACGTTAATTTATTACAAATTCCGCAAGTGAAATATTCAAGTATAAAGAAAAAGCAAAATTAACATTATGTTAAGGTAAATTTGGTCAAGTCGTTCACTCTTTACAACCTGAAAGAAAAATATAAGACGCAAGTACCTGGAATAGCAGTTATTCAGCAGGTAAAATAAGTTAATTACTCAAAGTTTCAATAACCAGAGCGCGACAAAAAACACATAATAGTAAAGAAACAGTAGACATATGCTTACAAATCATTAACAGTTTAGCTGAATATTTGATATCGTTCAAAATTCGGCGTAGTTGAAATTCGATGCACACATGATTGCTTAAAAATATAGTAACACAACTAGAATTTAAAATGTTACTAAGTTTAATTACATTGCAAATGTCAAAAGTTGAAGCAATTTATATAAAATGCTGCAAATAAATACTGATTTGTGGTACAGTAAAATTTGTTGAGTACAGTATTGAGCTAATCCATCTTCAGCAATTCATTTAGGTTACACAACTAATAGCTAAAGTTAATGTATAACCTCAAAATTTAAATAAACAATGAGCGCTGATATGGCAAGTTTTAGGCTAGCAGTAAGTACATGCAACAGTTCAATGACAAAATAAATTCAGCTGACATTAGTACCTTTCCACAGTTAGCTGACCCAAACTGAAAGTAACGAAACGTTGGTGAAGGGCAGCTATAACACTAAGCAGCGCATAGAACAGAGGCAGCCCCAGTATCGACGGCTCCACGCCTCGAAGCTTCCGGAAGAGGATAGACGCAACAATCCTCCAAAACGATAGCTTGGAATGCAGACGGAAGTTAATTCACCTCACCAGTAGGTTTGGTACGGCCAATGATGCAGAGTCGCTGAATCTACGTTGCATGTTAATTAAATTTGCCCATATCCGGCCATTTCAAACGCCGTCATGCATGGGTTATCTAATGAGATGGTTTGAAGCTTACAATTGAGCAGAGAGAAATATTGAACAACGTCAATTAAAGCACAGAGTTGAGATATTTTATTTAATTGCAATCTAAACAGTAGTTGAAGTTATTAAATGCATTGGTAATGAGATGCAAGAAGTATAATTAGAGGGATAAAGGCAAGCATAAGAAAAGCAGATTTCAGAAGGATTAAATTTGAAGTTTGAGTAAAAGAAAGATTTAAGATGGCTAATAGACAGCCGGGTGTGAGAGCGATGATACGGAAGCTCTGACCTTCCGCTGTGCAGGCCAAGCTCCTTCATGGGGTGTTAGTGTCTCACCATTATTATTACTATTATTATTATTATTATTAGTAATATAATATAAGTAATATGATTGGTTTCAGCACATTTGAAGCGGGACCAAATGAAAGTAAATCATACAAAAGGTTGGTTATGCGCATAATGAATATGAACGTAGAATTAGTAATTAACGTACAGGCCAGTGAAAAGCGATCAAGCTGAAAGGTAGATAAAAATCAAAGCAAGATAAGATAAAAACTGCGAAGAGCAATACAGAACGAGGGCAACTAAAAGGAAAAAAATCAGTGAGGTGTTTAAAAATGAACTCAAGTGCTAGTGCATTCTAAAACTAAGTGTATAGCAAAGCAGTGAATAAAGATAAAGATAAAAAAGAACAATTTTTAGGTACAAGAAATAAAGACAATTTTAGATTTAAAAAACAAACATGTTATCAAATTTTATTCCTTTATGTGTAATTATAACTAAAACTAATTTCCTTTAGACAAATTCAGACCGCGGTTACTAAGCAACGCGATGCTGTTTTGTTAACAATAAGAAATGAATTCCTGTAAATTAACAAGTTTTCGGCAAATTGTGCTCTTAAATTTTTACTGTTTTCATGTAAAAAAAAAATTTTGTCAACTATAAAAAGTTTACCATTATATTCTACAAGTTATCAGGCACATGTGGAATGGTTAGCAGAAGTTTCTACGATATAAAAATTATAAACGTGTGCAAACCAACTTCGGCTGTGGAACGGCACCTGGAGATTCCAAACATCGACACCGGTCTATTTGAGCTGCAGAAGCCAGGGGGTCTCTAGTCCAACAGGCCAGGAAAAGGTGCAAGGGCATCCCAGAACAGGATTTTCTGCCAGGCAAGCGACTTCAACTGGATAAGGACACCGGCGTCACCTACAACCAGCTCCCAGCCCATATAGGCGAAAATTTCTAAGGTAGGATTTGGCATGTCTTTTTTGAGTGATTGAAGTCCGGAAACTTAGTGGATGTCAACAATACACCTTGCGGAATAGAGTCATCGTGTTTCCGAGCATCGAGATCTGTCTCAGTTCGAGAAAATTGCGTGGCGTCGCGTCGGTAGAAAATAAGATTTTTCCAGGATTTGCAGAGCATCACAGGAAGTGGAACAAAAGAGTGGCTAGCGTCCTTTTACGTCATATCTGAAACAAAATCGAATTAGTTGTTGCTAAGCGGGAGTTTGGCTACAATTTACCTGATGGTTCCTTGCACAATTTTTACTTTTGGATATTACATAAACCCTGTATGTTCTAACAACCTTCTGTGGTAAATGTCAAGTTTGTGAGGTTGTGAGTAATCGAAGCCAGTAGCGCAGTTGTACCAAAACTGCGTATTTAAGCTACTGTGAGTCAAATCTTCTAAACAATAATTTCAAATAAAATTCGAATTTGAACCCAACCTGAGAGATTAGTCTTGTGTTTTGCCGGAGCAAGCCCAGAATATTATTGCAATTCGATAAAATATAGAAAGGGGAGATTAACCATAATAAATACATTTCATTTTGATTAGCCTAAGATACTAACAGGCGAAGTTTTACATTTCTCAAATTTAATAAGAGTACCTTGAGTATTGGTGTGGTGATGTGCCCAATTTAATGATTTATATTCTAATTAAAGCCTTTATTAATCGAGGGCATCATCATTACACTAAATAGCTCTAGTAGCCTTTGGATCAATTTTCCATGCTGGGATTAGCTCTCCGGCCACCATTGCCTTTTCCGAAATCTTACTTTGACTTCTCAAGCTAGTCGATTATGGTGAGAAGTAGTGTGCTTGGTGTAGGTTATCAATGTTCGTGTTTGTTTGTTGCAGTATATGGTAGCTTCCTAAGAGTAAAAGACATCTGCTGGTCATCCGCGATCTTCTTTGAGTTATATCCTATATTTGTTATATCCTTATAACCTGCTTTTGATCGCAGTTCGTCTACACGGTGTGGGTGGGTGGAGCGCATTAGAGTAAGTTGTTCAACCACGAACTCTCATTTACGAGGGTCAAGCTACAATTTTTGAGAATAAAGAAAACGGTTAACATTTTTTTAGGATTTTATTCTCAATATATGCTCAAAGTAATTCCATTCAGCAATAATACACTTGAGCATTCTTTCATTTAACTGCTTAAAAGCGGCCAATCATCTTCTTCTTCCAAATAATCGTGAACTGCGGTATAAATCTCTTGCTCACGCGAAAACCTTCTACCCTGCAAAGTCTTTTAAGCCCATAAAATAGCCAAAAGTAGCACATTGCTAAACCAGGAGAGCACGGTGGGTGTTCTATTTCTTTTATATTTTTCCAGTCAAAACCTGCAGTGTTCAAGCAGCTGTATGGGACGATGCATTTTCATTATGTCACGTAATTTCCTTCTCTGGAAATCAATTGAACATTTCAGGCAAACATTTTTCAGTGTATCATGTAGCTATAACTGTCTTTTGTCCATCTATCTTAATTGCATTGAATAGACCCGTACTTTTAAAGATTACCGCATCCATAACTTTTTCCATAGCTCGCTGCTTCTTGGCCATTGCTGGAGGTTCTTCATCTTCTTGAATCCAAGTTTCGTCACTCATCAGAATATTGGAAAAAAAATGTTTGTTTGACATTACTTAGGAGATATAAAGTTTCATGGTCAATTCTGAAACGCTCAGTTTTTTAGGAATCAGAAAGCCAATGCGGCACAAAACGATTGATATTTTTTTAAATGTTGGTGATCGTGTATGCGTGTGTTAACAGCTGTGGATCTAATCTTGAGTTGATGCTCTATTACCGCATAAGTGGCTTTATCGCCCTCTTCAATTATTTTCTTAACAGCAGCAATGTTATTTCCGATAACGGTCGCAGGAGTATGCCCCGCTCCTTTTTGAAGCTGAACAAAATTCCTTCCGACTTCAAATTTTTTATACCATGGTAAATTGTAACAAAAGAAGATGCGTATTCTCTAAAAGCTGAGTCTAAATTCTCTTTGCACTCATAAGCGCTTAAATATTTTTTTAAATCGTAATAAATCATGAGTCGAAAGTGATGTTTGCTTAATTCCATTTTTTGATTTTTAATGCCATTTTAAAAAATTTACAACTCGGGTTCTAACTAACGTAACTTCAACGACTAAGCCTTAAATGGCACATAAAGAGTTACTCTAAATAATACTGTATGTTTTGTTTTTCACGGCCTAGTAGATTGTCTTATTTTCAATAATTATAGCTTTGCCCTCGTATTAGGTATTTATTGCTAATAACTAGTTCTACGTATTCTCGACGGCTATGACCAATCTCCGGCATTCCATTTGAACTTGTTGTTTAGAATACTAAAAGTTAAGACTTTAATATGAGGCTTTTTAATGTAGCATTTATATTAAAACTTTGGTACAAGAATTGGCATCCAATGGGATAGGCGTAGCTTAGAAATACTTATGAGTTCTTATGTGTAATAACCGACTATTTTAACAAAATCTTACCTTATGCAGCTGGCAGAGTACCCGTTAGCCTTTGAATAATGGAACAGTGAAATGGTCGTAGTTTTCAATATTAAATAAAGAAGCAATTGTTATCATAACAATTTTAATGAATTTTCTGAATTCGCTCTGTAAGGTGACTTAAAATACTTCGATAGAGTCACTCGAGGTAGTTATACTGATCGTTTAAGAACACAAAAGGCGCCAAGAAAACAAAACCATATATTCAATAGCTACTACTGTAGTTAAAGCTACATAACAATCTGACAAACTGAAAATACAAGGCGAGTTTGTGCTAGTAAAATCACGACTATTAAAGTGTGTTGTAATTTAATATTAATTGTATGTCAATTATACAGTTTATGCAGTATGTGAGAATTCTCAAACAGCCGTTTGAAGTGCAATTATCATTAAACGTCTGCTATGAGACCGATTTTTAGTGCTTTATAACAAATTTCTGACAGAGAGTTGTTGAAACAAGTAACATTTTCAAGTATTTACGTTATTCTGTCTGTGTAGACATTAACATATTTAAACAACATAAAACGTTAGGTAATGACTTTAGTATAAGTAAAACATAATTTTCAATATCTACGTCTTCTCCAAATCGTAGAGCTCCAGGCTCACCAACCGTGAGAACTTGAAGTTATAATGAATTTATAAATAAGACGAAATAAGAATTTCTAGCGACCCCACTAGCAAGACAAATACCAACCAGATGAAAAAGTATGACAACGTAAAATAATTTCAGTCTACAAATGTAGAAAAACCGTAGTAAAGGCTATATCGAGATAGATATTTGTTAAGCACTTTAACAGTAGGACATAGAATTGACTGCCCCTTGGTTGGTGTTCGGGCTTATAAGTGAAATTTGTGAACCTTAAATTTCCATGTTAGGATATGAACGATGCTTCCTCAGACAGTAGTCACAAACGCATTGACAAAAACTTAATACAAAAACCTAAAGGGTCACTTAACCCTAGAAAATTTACTAAGAAAATGTTGTGCCCTTTTATTTACAACTGTATATCAACAACTACCTAGCCTTTGTTTTTCAAGCAACCAGAGAAACTAAAAACTCCAAAAATCAGTCAATAGCGTCAAAATTCCTTAACAATTTGCGATGGAAACAAAAAACTCTCGACAACCATTTATTAGACTGTTCATACAGAAAGATTATGTTGTACTTGTCACATAGAGAGGTTGCCTAACGGAAAGACGCAAAAACATCAATGATGAAAATTTGTGGCGATACATTGTAAATGTTTTAATGGTTCACTAATTACATGGAATGAAAGCATTGGAAGAATTGTTTACACATATTACGTTGACGATGACACTTGAATAACCTAGAACTTTTTAATTAATGTCATAAGCGCTAGGTCGTATTCTATGACTTAAAATAACAATAATAGTATATACAGGGTGATTTTTCACTTATGCGCATGATTGCCAGGAATGATAGTTCGTGATGTGTAGTGATGGGCAATTAAAAAAAAGTGTAGTAAAAGTTGTTTATTCACGGAAATTACGAATTAATTATATCGAGAGCTGTGAACTAGTAAAATACAAAATTATCGCATTTACCTTAAATTGTAGCTGTCACTCTCCGTCACTAGTTGTCAAATTGGAGCTTTTTTTATTCGTAAAAAGTTACGGCACCTAACTTCCCCAACGCAGAACTCATGGACATGTATTAACGTATGTTCCATAAGTTTTGAGAAAAAATATTCACTTATAATACCATGAGTAGTCAAAGTTATGTCGACTATTTTTGCGGTGGTGTCACGAATATCCATTGCGCTTTGGTACGATTAGGACGAGTGCGCTAGCACGAGTCCTAATCCCAAGCGCAATGGACATGAGTAGTGATACCACCGCAAAAATAATCTACTTAACTTTGACTAAGAATGGTATTCGAGGGACTATTTAATGAACCAAACTACTTTTTCAAATTAGTTTTCAGTAAATCTAGCAACAAACTACGCAATTTCTATAGTAACAGAACACTAATATTGACTTTTTCTAATAAAAATCACATTTGTTTAAATAGTCACTTGAATACCTTCTAGGAAGATATATCCACTGATATTTTTTTGATTGCTCAAAAAACGTCAGAATTCTGGATTTTCATTGGTCACTTTTTGACAGATGACAGGTGAATTGAATAGTCACAGCTATATTTTATATTGCTTTAATTGTATATTAATTCAACTACAAGTAATTATTTCTACACCTATATTTAATAGAATTATATGTTTAAACTACAGATAATTGTCTAGTTCTTCAACGCCAACCAGATTAAAAGCATATTTCCTATAATAAGCTACAACGTTTTTTTTTTCTCAAAATTTATGGGTCATACGTTAATACCATGCCATGAGTTCTGCGTTAGTGAAGTTAGGTGGTATAATTTTTTTACGAATAAAAGAAGCTCCAATTTGACAACTAGTGACGGAGAGTAACAGATAGAATTTGATGTAAATGCTATAGTTTTATATTTTACTAGTTCACCACTCTCAGTATAACTAATTCATTATTTCCGTTAATAAACCAACTTTTACTACACTTTTTTAGTTACCCATCACTACACATCAAGAACTATCATTCCTCGGAATTATGCGCATAAGTCAAGAGTCACCCTGTATAAACGTAGTTTAACACCTACTAAGATATTAGAGGGGGTTAAAATTAAGATTTTGTCATTTTACTGAAGACTGGTAATGGGCATTACAGTGAAAATTGGCACATCTTTTTTACCAAAAGCAGGTTTTACATTTTCTTTATATTTATTTATTTATTTCGCACTCAGCAACAGCCCTTAGGCCAATTATAGGCGTCGTTGTGCATTTATGGGGACTTCCAACCCCACTAACGATTGTCATGATGTTGTTATGACCGCCGGGACCAACTATTTCCGTGACAGCCGTATCACGAGGCGCCGAGAGATGCAGCGGTGGAACTCCCATCCAAGTTCTGACCAGAAAGAGCGTTTCTTAACTCTGCTGATCGAACGTGGACGCTTGTTCAAGCTACACCACCCGGGACGTCTTTAATGGGTTGAAACTAGCAACACATAATGTATTTTATTTTTTAACCAAAAACGATTGGTTCCAAGTAAAATCCAAAAGGGCTAAACAACTTTGTAACTAAACGAGCTTTCCTATATATATTTTTTATAACCACATTCTTGTCCAGTAGAAAGGTATAAGGATAAGAGCTTTTAAAGGGGTTGTCAATTTCAACCCCTTCAAGCACTATGTAAAAATTTAAAAAAACAGTTTGCAAATAAACCTTCTATTAGTAGAAAAGACGTGCCAATTTTCATTTTTATAGCATTGGCCAGTTTTAAGTACAATGATAAAAACCTAATTTAACCCCCTTTAATATTTTGTGTCATAGAATATGTTCTAGCGTTTATGACATATGACATAATGGTGTTTCGCATGAAATGCGTAGGGTCGTTTTTTACATAATTCGCGAACAGATGTTCTGTGGTTTAAGCAATATTCCGTTTTACAATTTTCCAGAGCATCTGTCCTGAAACGTGATTGTCTCCGGGAGTTTTCGTTCTATTTCCTGGATTTATATGTAGACACAACAGACTATTTTTGTACAAATCAGATTTTGTAAAATTAAGAAAGGCTTCTATTACAAAAGCGAAGCCATTTCTTTATTTTCAAAGCAATCTGGTAGAAGTGAGGTGACTACACCCTATTTTTTGTAATTGTCGAAAAATTATTACCGCTTTGTTTGACAACTAGGGCCCAGTCGACGGTCGACTTTCACATTGGCAAAGAAAGCATGATGCACCTGAACAATTCGACTCGAAGGACCAAACCTTTTGACACTTTAGAACACTGGAACTTGTTTGAAGGGCCAGGTAATTTGTGGAAATTATGAAGAATTAGACAAATGCTTCTCACAATTCCTAGTTAGCTTGTCACTTGCGTTAATTTGTTAAGTTTGTTTGTTTTCAAAAACTTAAATCCTATGAAAGTGAAGAGCAAGAAAAACGTAGAAAACGGAAATAACTAATCCAATGACGTCAAAATTAAAGGGACATTGAGTAACCAAGTGGCTCTGTATTAAAAGTTCCAGTTCTGCGAGTTAAACACCAATTCGAAAGAGCTTCAATAAACTCACTGAGCAACTGCATGTCTTAATCGAGCGGCTTTGCTTCGCAATTGGGGATGTTCTTGTTTGTAGAGTAAACATTTTCATTACGAAAGGCTTACATCGTTAGCCAACAACCGCGGAACAATATCAGAAATAAGTCTGGAGTTTATCTTTTGCGACTTAATAACGCTCGTCGTGGCGGATTAAAATTATAATGGCCCCCTGCAGTCCTATAAAGCGAATGCTGAATAACCAAACTGTGTCGTTCCAGAGTTATAAATTATTTTGCGTTTGGAAATTGCATAAGCTGAAAATGATATTGTCCCAGAAACACCGCAGGCTTACATTTGCAGCAGTGGATGTGTTTTTGTAAATACAGCAACAACTGTCCCGGGTTAAAAAAATTAAAACGGAAATGTTACATCTCTCTAACAAACAGAAAACCTTGCAACGCAATAACTTGCAGAAAATTAAAAATCATACAAAGGGGGACTTAAATAGAAGTTACGTCGCGAACTGTCCGATCAAACCAACAAGGCTATCGAAATTCAGCGAATGAACACGTAATGGCTTCTACCCAGTTAGGAAGTTTTGAAGCTATAAAATGGGGAAATTGCTATTGACTCAGAGTTCTGAAACTGAAGTTTTTTACGCCGCGGTATCCACAGCCTTGTCACCGAGGCGAACATTGTCGTTTTCTGAACTCCCAAAGCTCTAACATTGGAAAGAGTTGAGAAAGCAGTATTGCTTGACCTTTCCCAACAAACGCATCGTCGATCGATCCTTCACAGTTTGGTGGGACCTTGTTTACAAGCGTAACCGGGGAGAATGTGTGGGTTAAAGTAATCGAGCTTCATTCCAGGTGAAGCAGGTAAACGATATCAGATTCTTATGTGAGCTGTAACTGCTTCAGCGTCAGTTAAGAGTTTAAAAATATTTATTTTTGAATTAATAAACTTGTTTTATTATTTGAGAAAATTGCAGCAAAAATTTGTACCACTTCACAGTTATTGTAGTTGAAAAATTACTTTAGCAGCACATATTACCACAACTGGCAAATAATTTAGACCCACGCTTCAAATCAGGCTTATGAACTGAAATCAGCTTCAAATCGTACTAAACAAACGTTCAGGCCACATAAACAAATCAGGGGACCGACCAGCTACAGGGAAGACGGCCTGGGGTTGTTTTCTAAATTAGAAAAGTGTGTTCATATTACCAGGAAGCATCAAAGAGTCTTTCAATACAACCGATATGTTATTAATCTACGATAAAGTTTGGGTAGTCGAATTCGCTACTACCTGAAACAGAAAGGTTTGTCTTGGAAATTACTTGCATTAGCAAAATATACAACCAAGGATAATATAAAAAGGGCCATAAAGTTATAAATACATCCAGATCAATTGCTACAAGCTAATTACAGGAACGTCCAGATATTATTGTTTCCAATGCCTAGAATGTAATTACAGGACTTTCAAAGCATCAGTGTTGGTTTGCAACCAATCGCCGAGTTCACAATAGTTCGCCCAAGAAGTAAGCGCGTACAAAAATTACATAAACAATACCATTAGTGCAGTACATATATATAGTTAAGCACTTAATCTACAAACAAGTCTTTTAATAATTTGGCTGGCAGGTTAATTTGTGAACAATTTCAAGTACACAGTAACGCCGTAAAGCCAAACATAAAGGGGGGTAATAAAATACCATCACGACAAGGGAAAGTTTAAGTCAATAAATGCACAGTAAAACTTGAACCAAGATTCGAGCATGCTGCATGTTTAGCTGGAGGAGTTCAGGCTTCGCAGTTAGCAATGCATATCAGTTTTTGTTTATCTTAAACAATGTGCGGAGGTACTCACAGAAAGATGCAAGGCTGCACCGAAAAAGACGGCACAAGCGGTAACCAGCAACATCAGCTTTCCATACAACACGGCCTTGGCAATGGTCTCGGAGGACAAGCGGTCAATATGGCAATTCGGGAGGTTGGCTTTTAATTAATTTAGAAGCCGGCTGACAGCTTGATACGCTGCGCAACGTAAAGAATCCGTAAGAAGTAAGAAAGGGCAGAATCCCATAACATTTGTTGAATTAACCCGGGTATATATTACGCGAGTGGACCCAGGGCACTACTATATACACAAAAACTCAAAATAGTACAAAATCTACGCGCATTTGGTACGAGGGACGCTAGAAAAATAGAACGCGCTTTAGAGCAAACGCAACGCCGTGCACACCTTCAAACAAAAAGCAATAACAAAAATACATTTTTAACTAGTTAAAATCCTGATAACGAGCCCACAATCCGCTTTGCAAGAAGTGAATATCTGCAAAAGAGTTTAGCGGCCTCAAAACAAAGGCGCTAGAACGGGGTCAACCGGAATAGCTCGCGACGAACAGTAAAACTAATATGGAATCGAAGCGTGTAACTTTTCGGCCGTAACGATATGTTGAACGTAGCCTAGATGAGTTCAAAAGGTATTAGACGTGATATATATATCTGGAATATTATGGGAGTGGATACCATATTGACGTTAAAGATTTTGAAACACCAAGAACAATATCTGACCAATTGGTTGCTAAATTGTTTTGCCCTGGAGCTATAAGTCGACTATGGTACTCTGTTGAGTGAGATGCTGAACATGTGTTTTATGGAGTTTCAGATTTTTTTGCACAATGACCAAACGTGTTGGAGAAATTCATTTTCAGACGATCAACCATGGATCTACGGCTATGTTCCTTAGACAAAGTCCCAATCTTGTGAATGTGAAACGTCAAAGAAGGTGCGTCAAAGTCGAAACAATGTCAAGACAATGCTAACTTTTTTTGCCCATAAAAGTGCTGTTCGGGGTAAACAAGGAATACTACCTGGGGCTTTTGAAGAAATTAAGAGATGCAGAAAGTGAAAAGGTGTCCTCATCTCTGTGAATAAATTAACTGACGCTTCATCAACACAACGCAGACCGGAGATATGGAGCAGACACAGTAGAGCGCAACGAAACAGCTAAAATCAATTCCAAAATCTGAGAATGAAAATTGCTTGTAGAAGTGAAAGGAGTGTTGGAATAAGACGGTAGCCTCCATGAGAACGATCCGTAGAAACAGACAGTGAATTAGGAATACTACCTGGGAGTTTTGAGGAAACTGAGATCCGCAGAGAAAGTAGTCGCATCCCTCGAAAAAGTAACTAGTAGCTTTACCAACACAGCGCACTCGCCCAGGCATTCATTTTTTAGGACTGTTTCACCAAATACCCCATTACTTAATTTCATCATCATCCGTGCTCTCTGCGATTTCTGGCTCCACCCAAAATTTTAATTGCCCTTGAACTGAAACCGAATTGAGGATATGAAGCGGGCCCAGAATAATGCACGAAGCAGCTAAAGGCAATTCTAAAAGATAGGTATAAAATTTACTTATAGAAGTGGAAGGAACTTTGGAATAAGACTGTAGCCTCCATGACTACGATCCGTAGGATCATATGATGAGCTAGGAACACTAAATGGGAGTTTTGAGGAAATTGTTATATGAAGTGAGCAGAAAGTGACCTCAGACTCAGACGAAAGCGACGAAATAGCTAGAGGCAATTTCCATGGCTGGGTAAGAAATTTTATTGAATAAGTGAGTAGATCTTTCATGAATACGATCTATAGGGTCAGACGATGAACCAGGAATACTCTTTGAGAAATTAAGACATGCAGTGAGGAGAAAGTGGTATGAACTCACGAAAGAAGTGATGGTAGCTTTACCAATACAGAGCACTGGATCAGTCATCTCTATACTATTTTCACCTTTACTATCAATGCCGAATTCAGCATATGCGCCACGTGATCTCCCAATTACTCTCTTCGCTTTTGGTTTGTCGTCTGGTGTTCTTTTCACGACTTGGTTTGCGTTTATCCCCTTGACGTAATCTTTTCAACGCTCTCTTCTTTTTTCTCCATTTCTTGATATCTTGTAGACCGTTTTGTTCTCTATCTCGCAGCCGTGATACCGGTTATGGCTTTCAAAACTATACAAACTTCGAAAAATATCAATGGAGACAATCAGAATGATGCATGGAAAAACATTGCGTGACAGAATAAAAAATGACAAATTATTGGAACATAACAACATTGATGCATCTGAACTTTTTCGGGAGAAAATCCCGTTTACAACCCGTGGGGAGCCATAAAGGGGTGGGTAGTAGGCTAAAGAACAAGATCATTCGTGATAATCACAACAAATTGTACCTGGAAGGATACGGGAACAATTCCGTGTTATTTTTGTGGGCACCACCTAATATGTCTTCCGGAAATTGAGTAGGGGAATCCCATCAGGAAGACGTTTCTTGTCGACGAGAAGTGGGTGTCAGTTCAAAAATCGTAGAGTCTGGCGGGAAACAAACGTGGTGGCAAACGAAGATGTCATCAATGATATCACTACATAGACGTGATATACAGGGTAACCCGCACTTTTTAAATATTTATTTATAATAGTTCTTACTAAAAATTTGGTAATTTAACGAAAAGCCCACTATGTTTTATGGTGAGCTAAGTATGATTCGGTAGTAATTAGGGTACAACAATAATTACAGCGCTTATACATACAACTACGTCTAACGACAAATCAATCACGAGTCGGTATAATCAACTTAAAGAAACTAGAAAAGCATAAATCAATAGGACGCCTAGGAATTTATTTATAATTTGGAACATCGTTATCTAGATTTAAATTTAGAAATTTTAAGAAATGTTTGCTAGAACATCTCTCATTAATAATGAAAATACCTAGAAGTAGGAAATGTTTAGAATATTTTAGTTATTTTACACTCTGCTAGTGTAAATAACACAACTGCTAATTCGTATATGTGTAAATGAAATAACTGGAGTTTAGTGAATAAATTATTAACAACTTTAGTGCATAATCATGTGTTAGATCATTTTCGACCTCGTTCAGCCATTTCTGCTATCAGTCCAACTGTAAGGGTCATTAACAAAATTAGTTAAAAATATTCTGCCCGAATTTTTCTTGGATTCGGCCCTGTACTAGTTACATTTAAATTTATTCCGGCGGGCATTGAAATGCTTGCGCTTCGTATTTGTTTTCTTAAGTAACCAATTCTTTAACGCGGGCGCAAGACCATAGTAAGATTTCTTTCCTCGAAACTATATTATAAATATCACCGTTTATGTTGCATTTGCCGAATTGGGTCCGTGAATTCATTCTTTAATGCAGGAACCGATCGCCTGCACAAGGCCGACGTGAAGTTTCTTTCCTGGAAATTAGATTGTAAAATAATACCTTTTCTTAGCTTCTTGCATTGCGCCCCTCGCTCGCTGAATGCGCTGATTTGGCTGTCGAAGGTTCTAGAATTGTTCGTGTTATTTGTTCCTTGTTTCTTTTGCAAGACTGGCAGGTGCTTTGTTCTGAAAGAATGAGATCATTCTGCGCGGGGGTGACCATCGTTTTTACCCGCGCGTTTATGAATTAATTGGCATCGAGCTGTGAACCACAACTAACGTGCAAGTTTTTGTCGCTCCCGGGCCGCGTGTGCTTGCGGTCCGGGATGCTTTCTGTGAACGCAGTGTAGTTTCGTGTCCACGTTATGCGAACTTTGTGATCTTCACGTAATTAAATTTTGATTTGGAGTTCAGCTTAGACCTTTGGACGATTATTTTACCCTTGTTGGGTGGTTTTGAACAAACGCGCGCGGTGGGCGATTGAGTTATCGATATTTCAGTGTTGGCCTATAGCCGATTCGTCTCCTTAAGGTGATGTACTTCCCAGGGGAAGATCGTTGCACTATTTGCAGATCCATTTAGAGACGACATCTTTAAGCTTGTGATTAACGGTTTCCCGTACCTTTGTGGGGAAAAACCTTTTGCGTACTGCATTTTTGAATTACCGATGCTGAGTTTATCGAAGTCGACGGGAGGCCCACCGCGTGTTAATTGTTGTAGTGCCCTGGTTGCATTATTTGCAAAGTCCGATTGCGTCGTGCCATTCTGAAGCCTGGAATAAAATCAACTCTATCGCTCCGATTCTTCCCAAGGAGGGGCCCACATCATTTTAGGCGCCGCTCTGCGCTAAACAACTATCAGACCCGGCCCCAGCCCTTTCTGTACCTCCGCAACGCCTTGCCAAGCTTCCCCGAGGACGAGTTTATAGCAGAAACTAGCGACGTGCTTACAGCTACCAGGTAGGAGCTATGTATTACACCAATTGTGTTCTTGTGCCTAATTAAGGTGCGACTATATTTGTTATGTGTTTTCCGGGAGTTCGTAAATATTGCGCCAGTTCACTTAAAGCTTAAGCCTATGTTTTGATTTGCTTGTTGTTAACCAGGGGCTTCACCCCTGTTATCTATTTCGTTTTGTCCGTTGTGTAACAACATATTTAGACCATAAGGTAACTTTGCGTGGGAGCCCCTTTTATATTCATGTAGGGTGTGCCTTTTCTTTTTACTAAGCTTGAATTCACCTCCGGGTGATTATTATCAATGTAAAGATTTGTGTAAACTTTAATTCTTTAAATAATAAACCCATTAAAGTCAATTTGATTATTTGTTGAGTTCTGAACCCCCTTCTGGGTCATTAATTAATCCAGTGTGGCAAAGGCCGAGTGTAATTTGCAATGTAAAGCTGAAAGTACGCCTCTTTGATAAGCAAGCCCCAAGCCCTGGGCCATTCAGTGTTCTTTTGTTATTCTTTAGTGACGGTGGCCTTGAAGGTAAGTGATTTAACGACAAGGTCACCCGGCTACTCGGAGGAGGCTTGGTGAACAACAGGCGGAGGTGTTCAGCAACGTACTTGGAGGACTTCTACATAGGCTACGTGTATTGTTCTTGGTTCTAGACACGTCAGCCACCCCTAATCAGAACCAAGTGGCGCTCAGGCATTTCTTTTTCTGTTAAGCAATCCATCAGGGTAAGTGCCGCCGGTTTTTCTTTGAGCTTTCGAACCACGCCTTCCCGACTGAGTTAAGTGCGAGTAACCGGAGCAACAAAATCTGCTCCAACACATTAAGATCTGTGTTCTTTTTAGTAAATCCGGCGAACCCTGTAGTTTGTACCCGTTTTTGAACAATCAATACGACTTATGTCGATCTGATGAATAAATACCGTAACACATGGTTTAATAAGATTAAAATATATTCAAAGCACATAATGTACATAATCTGGCTTGCATTTAAAAAATTTTTCTAGCTGCCAGTAAAATCAATACAAAGGCATTGTTAAATATCTACTACTATTATGGTGCACCTACTGAAAATTATTTTCTGCGCACATTTAAAATACGGGAAATTGGTGAATTTAACAGTTTTTACGCAAACGTTTGTATTTTAACTAAATGTATAGTGGAATCAGCATTGATTAATCATTTTCTTTATGTATATTTGACCTGCATAAGCGAAGGAAGGGGAGGAGGGGGTAGCATTTTGATGTTGCTTTGAAGTAGCAGACAATCTTATCACAATAATGTGGAAGAAGACGGTGACACTTGAGTACCGAAAAGTAACAATAGAAACGGAAATTTAGAAGATTTCTGACAACATTGATAGCGACCAATAATTACAAAATCACCCGCTTAACAACAAAACAATTTCTAAATTTTTTAAAATACTCATTGATGTCAACCCTGTAACTGGTTGATTCTAGCAGTTTCATGCACACTGAGCTGTGCATGAAACTTTTACTTTAACTCATATCAGTTTGTGGCTTGAAGTGCCAGCATATGCTAAAACAGGAAACTGGTCTGCATTTGTAGTGTTCTTGGGGCTAAAAATGGCTTTATCAACACGAAAATCTAATGAGCTTACACAAATGACATTTAAAATACACACACGTAAAACAATAAAGAAAACAAAAGAAAATGTCCGCTGTCGGATTTCGCGCATCAAACCCCGGATTCGTAATTCACATTCCTTTCAGCTCGTGCGATTTTCACAACACAGGTGGAACGATCGCTTATCGCTTCAACTGGAACCATTTCCGGTGCAACGTGTCCTTCGAACTGGATTGCTTCATCAAACCTTGAACGATACGAAACGTAGACATGTCCCACGAAAGACACTAGGAAACACCCTGGTTGCTGGCAGTGGTACCGATATGGAGGCTGACGTCACGTACGCTACGCAACTGCTTACCTACTTTAAAGGTCCCGGGTGATGTAGCTTGAACAAGCGTCCACGTTCGATCAGTAGAGTTAAACAACGCTGTTTCTGGTCAGAACTTGGATGGGAGTTCCACGGCTGCCTCTCTCGGCGCCTCGTGGTACGGCTTACCTCGGAAATAGTTGGTCCAGGATGTCATAATAAAGATAACATCATGACAGTCGTTAGTGGGGTTGGAAGTCCCATAAAATGTACAACGACCCCCATAATTGGCCTAACGGCTGTTAGTTGAGTACCAAAATAAATAAATAAATAAATAAATAAATGTGTAATTACTATGTACACGATTAAATGGCGTTTACTTGAAACGCAAAAACTGCTTGGTACACCCACACTTAAAGCAAACTTCTTTAACATTACAAAGTTTTCTTATCCGCTTTCATTTATTTAACTCGCAGTTTGGCAATTTTGCACTGTGAGTAGCTTCCACACGTGTGGCTGGCCACCAGCTTTGTTGATGCGCCGCTGAAGACACACAAAGTTAAACGATGCACGCACAACACGGCGATACTCCCTCACTTTCGATTATGCTAAATTAGAAAGATTACTATAATTAACAGAGTTGTTCTGTGAACATGCAAAAACGTAATAACTAAAACGATGAGAAAAGCATGGTTTTGCTTTTTATGTTATTGCACAGTTTATATTTTTAAAGCAATCGTCAATTGCTTATAGTTGTAACATTCATTAAATGTGACGGTATCGGCGATTCTGTTCATTTTATTCTAATAAACCTTAAGTTATAATATTTTTCTATTTATTTTACGTTTAGAGCTTTAATTTTTTTAGTGAACTATTCTTGCTCCGAGCTCATCAATAACCAACCATCTCGCCATTTCTTTTCAAGCCTTGCTGGCAGTGACCTGTAATTTTTGCAATTCCTACGTTGTTCATTCTATCAACGTAAGTATTCTATGCTCTTCTAAATTTTACAATAACCTGGGTATTGCAGATTTCACTAATACCGTTGTTGCTATCATCATTTTTATTTTGCAGTTCCTAAAACATTCGTCCTTTCTGTATCCGTTTGACAAGATAGAGTAGTTTTGATGATAATATCAACGAAATAGGTCAAATGTACAGCTTGTAGTAGTTCGCATTCAGTTATAAACCTCATTGTAGGTGGTAGACTCTTTCAAGAAAACAGCAGAAATTTATTCCAGTACACATGCGAACTTAATAGTAGGTATGTAAAAGTAAGCCGATATCTGTATGCATATTCTGTTGCTTGTATTTTCAGCTAAACTCGGAAAATGATATACGAGCAACTTTTATGCGTTGTCATTCTCATGTACTTTTCATAAATCAATATTTGGTTGCATTCGCGAACTCTAACTTTATGGTTGTCGTTGTTATGTGTTACTTGTCTCCAATTGCACTGTACGAAGTTCAATGGAAACGCTGTAGCATAAAATGAGCCTTTATCGCAAAGACCCAGAGCAGCAGTATGGAAGTAAACTTTAAATCTCGACACTATATAGACGAAGGTTTATCGAAGAATTCCCAGTACATGTTTTTTATTTGTAGAGCACAACATACAAAATTTGCAGATAAGATTAAGCAAACGTGACACGTTTTAGCCATCCTCTGATACATTATCTACCTTTCGTATAAAAAGAAAACTAAAGAAAATCACAGTTAGAAATAGGTAACGTCCAGTGATAGGGGAGGAATTTAAAGCTCCACGATGACCTAGAAGCGACACAAAATTGTTTTACCAAAGTCAGGAAAAATTCATTTATAGATCGGTTACAGGAGAAAAGGGGCATCATTTATACAGCAATGAGAATGGCAAAATACTCATTGAATTTGCACCACTAAGTAAGCAATCAAATACGCTGGACTTTTGTGGCAGTAGGAACATGTGTAGAAAACTTGAGAAACTATACGGTAGCGGATGCCAATGCTTTTGTTAGCAAAATGGAAAATGCTACAATGCCTTTCACATAAAAGAATTAAACGGTTCGGAGATACAGCGTGTTACGGGGAAATTTATGACCTCTCACAACGTTATAGGCTGGAAAAAAGACTCGCTCGCGATACTCAAAACAAAAGTATACCTTGGAAATACGTAGACAAATTCGTGTAATTTAAATCAGGCGCCACCTGATTTTCCTGTCGGTTATTGAATGGGGTTTTCACCAGGATAATTTTCCCTCGGCTACAGGAAAGTTGATCAGCTCCAAGATGTGACTAGCCTTGAGACTTTTGCCTGATCGTCATGACAAAACCCCTAGCAGGTACTACGCCGTGGTGCAGTTCTAAAAGAACAAACAATATTGAAAAACTGCTCGCTTAAGTCGTTCCTACGCTCCCAACGGCAGAAATTAGACATATGAATAATGGCTGTAATTGACGACATGTATTGTCCAATTTAATAAACACATCCAAGATGGTAGTAATTCACAATATGCATTGCTTACTAATGGAAGATACTCTACTCAGCTCAATGCAGTAACTTCGAATTTGGCGATGAACGTAAATCAAAGAAGTCACATTTGGCTGAGCTAAGAAGGGCGGCCATAGCAGCTGACAGCGGTTTCAGTTGTCGAGAACATCGGACTCTAAAAACAGTTGTAATAAAAATGGACAGCTTCAGTTACAAGATTGACTACGGACAAATGGTCGTTGATCTACCAGCGATATACAAGTTGGTGAAGCAGGGACTACAGAAAGCCTTTAAATTCTCAACTAGGGGCCGAAATACAATGTCATTGCACAATAAGGCGGTAAACGTCATTTTTGAATTTGTAATCTGTGTCTTGGAAATTGTTAAATCGGACGACGTCGAAAAATTTTCAAAGTTTGACGATCAGATTTCCAAATGGCAGCTATATTATGCTGAACTAAAACTCTCAAGTCATATCTTGGCTGACACTGATCTAGCGCTAGCCCTCTATACTGCCTACTGACTCGCTGGCGCTAAGTCGTGCCCGTAAGAAAGAAATTCAGCCATCTCCTCCACTCTCTCATTAGCGTGCATAAGGCAGTGCCGGTGTCAATTTTTAAACTGGCCTAATAAATGCGAAAAAATAATTTACACTGATAATGAAACGGACACTGGTAACGTGATACATATTGTATTACATTAGGTAATTATTAAGACAACAATAAAGGTTCATTTTTGATTAATCAGATAAAGTAATTCTTAGTTCATAGCTAGATTCATTTAAGTTTCGAAACATTTTTGGTGCATTTATGGAATCTATAGAGTTAATTTTTTATAGTGCCATATAAATCAGTCTTAATCAGTTACTTAGATCTTTAGATCCGAGCCGCGAGTCATAGGCAAAATCTCTAAAACAAGTCTTTTAAACGGCATGGATATAAATTCAAGAAAAATAGCAATGAAAGTCGTGGATAATTGACACAATATGGCAAGTCATTGAGTGTAGGAAGCAGGTAAAAATTGCCAGCTGGATCACTGAAGAATATCGATGCCTATATAAGTAGATTCAATGGCACTGCAGGAAATCTAACAAAAAATACACCGCCAATATCTGCGAGGAGGTTGAAAACCATGACTACCACAACGCAATACGCGATCTGTCTCGCAAAGATAAAATTCTTGTCTAAGGACATAGTGTTGAATAAGTAGCAGATGTGTGAAAATTATACTGCACCTAACTATACAGGGATAATTCAAACGACGTTCTTGTTGTTGGAAGTGTTAGTAGAATAGACGACCAAGTAATCAAACTGATAACCGAGGTACTGTTGCGTTCATTTTTACATAAGCATATATTTTTGCTTTATTTCTTAACGTTGGTTCTAGCGATCTAACTCACTTTAGAATTCCTTAAAAGCAATTTAATGGCTACCGAAATTTAAACGATATAGGTTGTTTAATCTGCCACAGCTAACTTTGAGTTTAGCTCTCGCATTCTCCCTTCTTAAGTTGTGTGATGTTTGATGGTTTTGTTAGGCCTCTCTAATAGAGTTATTTTGATTAATTAGCTCTCACAGTTCAATATTTACCCATTTCAAACGTGTTTGCGTTGAAGTTTTGAAGTTTAAGTTTGAACGTATACACCGTTAGCGATTTTTAGTCTATTTATTAAGGCTAGATACTGTAGCTGAATGTTTAAGGCAGTGTCTCTTGCCTCACGGGTGTGACTTTACTTGACAGTTCATTTATGTTATTTCATTGGTCCGCTTATCTGATCGCGTCTGCGTGTGAGATATTGTATTGCCTTGGCTTCTCAAGCGTTTTCAGTGAGATTTTACGTATCATCTATTCCATTTCGCTAAATTACTTTTCTTGCTGTGTCCAGTCCTAATGCATTTGCTTAGCGTATGAGACGTTGCAATTAGGGTTTGGGAAAACTCGGGGTTTTCGGACCTGCCTAGTCCGGGTAGAACTCAGTCGGACCCGTCGGGTCCGGTCCGGGTTTTTGATATTTTATGTTCAAACATATCTATATATATTCTTTTGCTTTATCAATAATTCATTATTACAACAAACACATTTTATAATCATTAACCATTAATGAGGAAAAGAATATACAAATGAAAATTATTTGTCCAGTTTTTATTTAGAAGAATAAATAAGTAATGTACTCGTCATACAAATAAAAAATGAGAAACTGAAAAAACACATTTAACTAATATAATATAGTAAAGTTAAAGTATATACCGTGAGAATGATGTAAGACTGTACATGGCTGAATTATGCAAAATTAGACATACGGACTTTACTTAGTGTTACCATGGTGTTTGTAAACATAATAACAACACAGTGACTATAGAAACTAATTGAAACTGGATTATTTTATTGTAATTTCAAAACCGACAATTGTTACTAGCATGGGTAAATTGATTAATGCTAAAATAAAGTTGCCAATGTATATTCTTACATTATTCCCACTGTATAATATAATAACGGGTGTTCATAAACAGTCGTCATCCCAGTAGGTTTTGACTTCAGAAACGTATGTCTATTAAAATTGAGAAAAAATGCGCTATGACAGTACTCAATGACGTTTCATTGTGTTGCACGAATTAATCAAAGACATAACATTTTGTTTTTCAAAGCAACTGGGATGACGACTGTTTATGAACACCCGTTATAATAAAGTGAAAAAATAAAAATCTATTCAACATATGTACAATTTTACAAATAGATACTTAATATTATACCGGGTGTCTTAAAATGAATTACATCAAGTATGCTTTGAATTTCCCATAATGCAGTCTAAAATTTTACTTGAATTTGGCACGACTGTAAGTCTATGTCAAATTCAAGGTTAGCACTGTTAGCAGGTTAGATTTTGCGTCAGTTTTGACACAGATTGACGCAAAACCTCACCTACTAATCTTGAATTTGACATAGACTTACAATCTTGCCAATTTCAAGTAAAATTTTAGACTGCATTATGGGATATTCAAAGCATACTAGATGTAATTAATTTTAAGGCACCCGGTAATAAACTTTAAAAAACATTGACTCGGGTATCGCCGAGTGCTAGACCGGGTATTCCTAACTGGACTCGGCGCCGGCGGTTCATGCATAACATATACCGGGTGACTATAAATGATTGAAATTTTTTTTGTTAGGTTGGCATTGTTTATGTTGGTGGCACTGTAAGTCTATGTCAAATTCAATGTTCACAGGTTAGGTTTTGCGTCATTCTATGTCAAAACTGACGCAAAACCTAACCTGCTAACCTCGCATTTGACATAGACTTACAGTTCCACCAACATAAACAGTGCCAACCTAATAAAAAAAAATCAATCATTTATAGTCACTCGGTATTACAACTACATGTACATGTGGCAGGGCGGTGTTAATGTGCTCGAGTTTCCTTGGGCGATCGCTGTTACACACAGTACAGGAAAAGGGTGTTCTCTGTGGAGGGGATGCGGCCTAAATCGAAAGCTGCTAGGCGTAGTCAGTAAGAGATGATGATTTCTTCGGGTGGCGAGAATCGGGAGCGAAAAGGACGTAATATCCACTTAGCGACACACGGAAAATGTAGCATTGAAGACTGCACCAATGCAAAAAATTACACTTCGTAACTTAGGCGCCGTAACATGGGAATCTTAGTTAAATCTGGATTGCGCCTTAATAATATAATTCTGTGTATTTCAACGATAATAGACGCTTCACAGCACACGAGCTCAATGTCAATGTCAAAACTGCAGATGCATGATCCTCGAGAGCGCGGGGTGCAGCTGCGGAAGCAGTGTTGAATTCAGACTGATTGCTCCGGGGGGGAAAATGAAACGTCTGGGGGGTATTTTTACCTATTCCACCGCAATTCGCCCATTATTTTATAGATTTAAAGAAACATGAATATGAAGTGGTAATTTTTCCGGGGGGGAACTTTGTTCTGCCCGGGGGGGGGGGGAGATTTCACCCCCGGTCACCCCCCTGGATTCAACACTGTGCGGAAGTAAGTCCTATTGCAAATGCCAGTGGCCAAAGAAGTTGTCGTGCTCTTATAAGCTAAAATTCTGTTTCCAATTCCGCGTAAACGAACGGACAACGACGGCTTCACCCAAGAGGCCGAAAATTAAAAGGGCCATCACAAGTGGCGTTATAAATTAAAACTAAACTAACATGTAGCTTATCGACTGTACTTCCTATAACACACATACATCCAGTTTGTTCTCTGCTTAGTTTTCTAGTTTATTGCTTATACTGGTGACCATAACGTTGTATATTACATCTAACAGGGCAATACTTCTGTAGTCGCCAATGTTTTATTTTTCGCCTTTTTTGTGAATTGGGAAAGTTACTGCTCCCCTTCATATAGTCGGCGTTTCATCTACGTTGCAAATGCCTTCAATTAAGCCGCCTATCATGTGTTGTAGTTTTCTGCTACCGTATTTTTAATACCTGTTTGTCCTTTGTGTTTACCTTGTTAGCTTAGTGTACAAGTACACGAAAACTTTTTAAATACCCCGTCGTGAATATGAAGTGTCAATATATGTCAAATACGAAAATCTGTTGTGCCACTGTAGTGTTCTCGGGTTGAAACTGGCTTCAAACAGCATATTCACAAGAAAATCTAATTTTCTTGCACAAACATTAACTTTCTAATACATGTTTATAAGAATATAGAGAAAGCCAACGAAAATAGGATTAAAGCTTAAAATTAATGGCCATTGGTGGCACCCACACTGTTAATTAATAATATCAAAACAACGGTTGCTACAGTTTTGTTCAACGCGCATTTAACAGTCAAATCAACCAATGTAATTATGACTGGTATACATAAAACAATATTAAAAATAATGTCGAACGAATGGTCTTGAAAAGCGCAAACGTTAAAAAACACTTATCGCGTAACTGCAAGCATCTTTGGTATCAAATTTACTTGAAAGTTGAGCCCTGGGAATTGCTTGAGTTGCCTATTAGAATCACCCTCGAATTGCATCATCCAAACCTTGAACGGCGGCACACGTAAAAATTTACCATACACGATACTTGGGGGAACCCCTGATTGCTGCTTTGGTACAGATACGTAGTGGCGGCTGACGTCACGTCTTTGCAATGGACGTCACTAATATACGTTGCAAATGGTATTCGCACTAACACATGATAAGAATGGCGTTTGCTTCGCCTCATCTATCCACTTCGCTCGGCATATAGCGAAATTTACTATGCCGTAGGTACATGCACTAGTAACCATGAACAAACGTGTGCACTCCGGATTTGAGGGATCCATATCGAAAGCCAGATATGCAAAATCGATCGATGCATGCACAGGCCGGCACTCGCCCTTTCGGCCATGCTTAACTACGCTGTTTAAGTCTAATTAACAATAAAAAACATAAATATAAACTGGCTACAACGGTTAACATGGGAATATATCACCCAGGTACGTAGTTCCCTTACTTTGTTTTGAACTTGTATATAAATTTCCATGTTTATCCTTGCTTATACTTGTTTCTCTTTGATATCCTCGTTTAACACTTTTCGCTAATTGGTAAAAGTTGAGGATATCATTATTTCGGTATTTTCTTCTATTTCTTCCAGAATTTTAGATTTCTGTCTTTTTTTTCATTCTGCATACTTTTTTACACTTTCTGCGTTGTTCCTCTAATTTACGATTTGTTTCTGCAGTTTTTTCTTGTAAACATCGTCATCTTTGTTCTTTGTCTTTTTTGCTTCTTGTTCTCATTCAACGTCCGTGTAAGTTCCTAAACCACTTATGCTGTTTCATAAAAATAATAAAAGAAAGAAAATACCAGAGTTTGAAATAATCTAATCGTTTATTTACAGTATGTGCACGTACAAACTATACATGGCGTCCAATAGTGCAAAACAATTCTGTAATATGTCATGCGTGTTTGGGAGTGGGATTGTAGATTTAATTAATTTTTAAATATAGGATGTACAAGGTTATAATTTTAATAAATTATAGTGAAAAATAAAACTACGATTCTTACTCGCAATTCGCTCGAGCACACGTATCTCAACTATGAGTATAGAGTGACTTAAAATTACAGTATTGCGTTATCGATAAAGGGGAGTCTCATCAAATCGCTTCAAAGATCAATTCTTTTATAAGCCCGAACCATGCGCCTAGAGTATTACAAACTTAACTATGTGTTTCAGCGTTAAAAAGGAGTTGTTTGTAATGTTGTGGCTCCCGGAGATCCTCGCATAAGTGCTACTTTTAAAAACGTTGAATGCGACTAAAACGCTGACAGAGCAAAAATCTAGTAAAAAAATACATATAAAGTGAAACTAAACTATTTTGCATAACGAAACGCTCAAGGTGAATACATCGCAGTTTCACATTTCTTAGTTTTTCTGCACCATCGGCTAGAAATTTTGCCATCATAAACGGTAGGTAGAACGCTTAGAATTTCATAGTAACAGCACTAATAGAATTTTCGGTTTTGAGAGATCAGATGGTTAAATCCGCGAGCTCTACATGCAGAAGATACCTGGGTGCATAGAACAGTACCTTCTTGGTGCACGCATAGCACAGCGGCGTCGTCAGAGCAGCTATAGAGGTTGGTGGACTTAGGGATGCCGTCCAAGCGAATGTGCAACCTAATGTGCGACAGGCTTTTCTCCAATTATGGTACTGGGAAAAAGTCGTGTAATCGAAGTTTCGGAGGCAGTCACCTGAGTTGATGGACTCAGAACGGTGTAGAGTTGGTCCTACAGGTGCTTTAGTAAGCGATATCACAGCCGAAGGGTAGAATAAGGCACTAAGCCAGAAGGGGGTACGAGGAAAAGGCTTAAAATGACACAATATCGAAATCGGTCTTCAAACGAGATGACAAGAACATACCAAAGTTGGAGGGTGGCTACAAGTAAGTGATCTTGCAGATATAAATTCTTATCCCAGTTTAACTAGGTTTATACTCGTGGGAACAATATGGATAACGAAGACATATTACCTAACCTTTCCAGCGGGGATGAAGAAGCCCTGTTGAAATCACCCAAATCAGATGTGGCTGAAAAAACCATAACTGAGGAGGGAACCACCGTCGATTTGGAGGCTGATACCCTAACCTCCAAAATCGAAAAGGTGTCACTGCAACGGCTTTCTGGAGCACAGAGACGGAAAGCCGCAATCGAGAGGGCCAAAGCTCTTGGCGAACCCATACGCCATAGGAGAAAGAACCCCAAGAAACCTAACACAAACCGTGACGAGAGCTCACACGCTCCCACCGGCAGTGTTAAGAAAGGTGAAACAGCTGGCGGCTCAGGCGTACCGGCTACTACACCTTCTAAGAAAGGAGAAATAGCTGGCGGCTCAGGCGTACCGGCTACTACACTTTCTAAAAAGAGGCAGAGGTCCGACGGGAGCACACCAAACTCCCAAACCGCGACAACTGCAAAAAAGTCCTGCACTGATGATAATGCAGTGAGGAAAGAAACCTTTAAGGAAGCCCTTAAAGGATTAAAAATGGCTATAGCTCCTCAGGACTTCCCAGAGACACGCCTGACGGAGGAACAAGCCGAAGAAATTCAGTCCGCACTGTTGGGACAAATCCAACCCGGAGGGGAAGGAACAGGACCACAGTTCAACAGCTGCTACTTTGAAAAAGGTGCAGTCATCCTCTCCTGCAAGAGCGAGGAAACGAAGTCATGGCTGACAACCACGACTCCAAACCTCCAGCTGTGGGAGGGAGCTAGGCTCAGAGTAGGACCAGCCAAGGAGATCCTGAATGCGGCCAAAGTACTTATGTGGGCTCCCAAACCCTTTAGTACCAAACCGCAGAAGGATATCCTTGATCTCCTTAAGACCCAGAACAAGGGGCTGAAGACAGAGGACTGGCGAGTCATCAACAGTGTATCGGAGCCTAAAGGCAGGACACTGATCATGTTGATCGACGAGGCATCCCTAACCACTCTCCGTAACCTGAACATGAAGCCATGTTTAGGCCTAGGCAGAGCAACATTCAGATGTTTATCTGTACCTACCCCTGACGGACAAGATGGCGCCAGCACCAGCAAGTGTCCTGAGGCTACTGCAAGTAAACCTCCAACACAGTAGGGGAGCCACGGCTGTATTATGCAGCCGGTTACAAACCGAGGACATTGATGTGGCCCTATCCAAGAACCATGGATAGTAAGGGGCCAAATAATGGGACTCGGACAAGCCAGAGGTGAGTTAATATACGATAAATCCTCTGATATACCCAGGACATGTATTTATGTAAGAAGGGGGGTAAAATACATGGCTCTGTACAACTTATGTTTTAGGGATCTAACAACCATTAAACTGAAACAAATCAGGGAGGGCAACGAGAGGCAGGTAGTGATATCCTCCGTATACCTTCCCTACGATGCCATCAACCCTCCACCAAGCACAGAGTTGATGGAAACTGTAACGTTCTGCGAGGCCAACCGCCTCCAGTTCTTAGCAGGCTGCGATGCCAATGCGCACAACACTGCATGGGGCAGCACGGACACAAACCAGAGAGGAACCGATCTCCTGGAATATTTGGTAAGTAATAACTTACAAATACTTAACCGAGGTAGTGAGCCCACTTTTGTAACTCGACGTCGGCAAGAAGTCATTGACATAACTCTGTCCACGGCTGGACTGCAAGACAGAGTAATACAATGGCGCGTATCTAACGAACCATCACTGTCTGATCATAGACACATTGAGTACTTCCTGGCAGATTTTGAAAAGGCAACAATAACCTATCGAAATCCCAGGAAAACTGATTGGGCTGCATACAGGGAGGAACTTCTTAGCAAGTTATCCGATGTTAAAACCCATATCCATACGCCAGCAGACATTGAGGTAATTGTGGACCAAATGAATGACGCCATACTAACCTCATATGAAAACAACTGTCCATTGAGAAAGAGACAGACCAACAGGAAGGTCATATGGTGGAATGAACACCTGGCCAACCTGAGGAAAAGAGCACGAAAACTCTTTAACAGAGCAAAAAGGAACGGAGAGTGGGGCCAACACGCCCAGGCTCTAACCGAATATAACAAAGCTCCGAGAAAAGCAAAAACAGACTCATGGAGGAGCTTCTGTGGGGACATTGAAGGCACCACAGAAACAGCACGCCTCCACAAAGTTCTGTCAAAAGACCCTTTAAATCCAGTCGGGAACATGCTAAAACCGACACAGGAATACACAACCAGTGAAAGGGAAACCCTGGAAATGCTAATTCAAGCACACTTTCCAGGAGCACTGATGGCTGATCAGGCTAACATAACATCACAGCCAGTCCCTAGCAACTTCTCAAAAAGGCCCGCGAGAGACGAGTGGAAGGTAGCTAGGGAAGTGATCAGTCACAGCAAGGTACAGTGGGCTGTAAAATCCTTCTCACCTTATAAATCACCCGGACCAGATGGAATCTTCCCCGCTCTACTGCAGCGGGGAATAGACCTTCTGGTACCGATCCTAATTAAGATCTTTCGCCTATGCCTAGCGGGAAACTACTTGCCACTGGCGTGGAGACCGATCAAGGTCGTCTTCATTCCCAAACCAGGGCGAGCATCGTACACCCTGCCAAAGGCATATAGACCGATTAGCCTAATGTCTTTCTGTCTAAAGACTATGGAAAAACTGGTAGACAGGCACATACGAGATGGGGTCTTGAAAGACAATCCCATACATCGTAGCCAATATGCATATCAACCAGGAAAATCATGTGAATCGGCACTTCACAACCTACTCAGTAGGGTAGAAATGTCGATAACCAACAAGGAAGTAGCCCTAGCTGCTTTCCTGGACATAGAGGGAGCATTTGATAATACCTCCTTCGAATCAATAATGACTGCAACCCTAAGACATGGCGTGGACGACATCACAAACAGATGGATAAAAACCATGTTAGAGGGACGCCAGATACAGGCCGATTTGGGAGAAGAATCCCTCAAGGCACGTGCTGTCAGAGGTTGTCCACAAGGGGGTGTACTATCCCCACTACTGTGGAACATGGTAGTGAACGATCTCCTGCAGACACTCAATGATGAAGGGTTCTACACCCAAGGTTATGCAGATGACATAGTCATTCTCATAAGGGGCAAGTATCCAACCATCATTGCAGCTCTCATGCAAAGGGCACTGAACATCACTCAGGCATGGTGCAATAGGGAAAACCTCAAGGTAAACCCTAGCAAAACATCTATAATACCTTTCACTAAGAAAAGAAATGTAGAGGCCTTCAACAACCTTACAATCTTTGGTGAAAGAATTCAGGTTAGCCAGGAAGTTAAATATCTGGGTATTACCCTAGATGCAAAACTAAACTGGAATGCACACCTAGATAAAATAGCAAACAAAGCAAAAATGGCCCTCATGATGGGTAGACGCATGTTTGGTAAAACATGGGGACTGAAACCAATGATGGTTCATTGGTACTACATAACAGTAGTCAGACCCGTGATATCCTATGGCACCTTGGTATGGTGGCCAAAGGTAGAACAAAAAACAGCAATTAAAAAACTATCCAGGATACAGAGACTGGCCTGTTTGTGCATCTGTGGAGTTATGAATAGCACTCCAACAGCATCTATGGAAGCTCTCTTGGGACTAACACCTCTAGACATATATCTAAAAGGGGAAGCCCAGATTGGAGCATACAGAATGAAAACCACCGGAAACTGGAACACCAACCAGGAACGGTGCGGACACAAACGGATACAGGAAGTGGGCGAAGGTAACCCCATCTTAAAAATGGGCTCAGACTACAGCCTTCCAGAGTATTCCTTTGACAAACCTTTCACTGTGAGGTACGATCGCAATGACTGGACCCAAGAAACCTCAACCCACCTGCCAAATGGGCTAGTCTGGTATACAGATGGATCCCGAACAGCAGAGGGCACGGGTGCTGGAATACATGGCGTAAGACCAAAAGAGGACATTAGTGTATCTCTTGGGACCAAAGCCACAGTCTTTCAAGCTGAAATCTTTGCTATAATGCAATGCGTCCAGGAAAACGCAAAACGCGGGTATTCCCAACAACGCATAAGCATACTTTCTGACAGTCAAGCGGCACTGAAAGCGCTTGAATCACCTCGTGTAAGCTCTGTGCTAACAAGAGAATGCTTAAGTCACCTGACACTCCTATCTGAAAAGAACACTGTTCAGCTCATTTGGGTGCCAGGGCACACAGGGATAGAGGGAAACGAAGCGGCAGACGCCCTCGCAAAAGCTGGTGCATCTACCCCATTTATAGGCCCAGAACCTGTATTTGGTATACCCAAACAAAGCATCCGAACAGCGATAGAAAAATGGACCGTTAGACAACACGCTTCTCGCTGGGATGCCACACAGGGACAAACACTGGGGAAGGAAATAATTAGAACGCCTTCTCGCAGACTAACAACCGATGTACTCCATCTAGGACGAACTCAGATCAGACGGCTGGTAGGACTAGTCACAGGACACTGCCACCTGAGAAAACACCTACACAAAATAGGCATATACAGAGGGGATATACTCTGTAGATTATGTCAGGAAGAGGAGGAGACAGCCTCACACATAATCTTCGACTGTCCAGCGTTACTCCGCAAAAGACAGCAACTTTTCGGGGGAACTCCACACGGAGCAGCTCTCACACGCGAGCACCTCGTAAAATACCTCCTACAACTCGTTGAAGGTGCAGATCTATTTTAATAGGGTCAGGGGGGGCACAAAAGACCACAGAGTCGAAGTGCAAAACTGGGCTCACTACTAACCCATCTAAATCCCTGCTTTTAATCAATCAATCAATCAATCAATGTTTCTTTTCCGGGATAAGGGTTTTAAACCCCAGGGGTAGTTAGCCCCTTGCCCAACCCCCTTTTCGGAGGGCCATTTGCTCAGGTACCTCGGGGTTGCAAAGCCCGTACTAACATCTAAGATGTTAGCCCATGAGGGATTGATGTAACATGTAATAAATAAATAAAGTCAAAGATAAAAATTATATATTGTTTATATTATATTCATATGTACAGCATATTAAGGTAGGTATAATAAAATAAGTAAAAAAGTACCAATAATATTACACTATGTTTGCCTTCATCAGCACCAATTTTTCAAATAATTCGTCCGCGGTCTTATTCCTTCTGGGACTATCTGTAAATGTGGCAAACGAAAAAGTCTTTCAACTGGTGCTGAGGAAGGCAAATCTGTATTGCATTTGAAAAATAGGAGTTTCATTATGGGATATTCAGTTACTATATTTAACTCTGTTCTCTGCCTAATTCGAGTTCTATTTTGGGTCTATTTCTTTGTTTATAGTGATGTAGAGGGTTTATCAAAACCAACAAAATTTTCGTCTTCTACTGCATTTGGATTGTCTGAATCTTCCTTTACATCTTGATTTATATATTCATCTTTGGAATTTGCAAGCAAATTTGAGGCTGCCGTAATTAATATTGTTTGTATGTCTTTTAAACTATTATTGCTGCTTTCTAAACCCACTACAAAAGAACTATGCCACCTAAGTTTTATAAATGGTATCGTTACAGAAGCTATTAGTGCTGCTTTAGATTCTTCATTAAATTTATTACAAAATACTACAGAGGTAATCTTTATTTAACACTTCACGTCAACATTCCGCTTGCTTAAAGTTTCTATAATATTATTCCGTTAATATCGTATTAATTATAAAAGTATTGCTGCACCAACATTTTTTGTGTATTCGTTTGTAATATAAAAATCTGTAAAGGGGTTTGCACGGAACTTTCCTCACGCGAATTTCATCAATTTGCAAATAAAAAAAATGTAGTACACTGGGATTCGAACTCTGTGCTCCGAGGCGAATATTTCGAGTCATTTTCTTGTCCGTCGCTACGATAACTGAGCCACAGACGAGTTTGAATTGGAAGAGTTTCTGATGTGTTATAAAGCACAATATTATTCTGTTCCATTTGTGATGTTTACTCTGTATTTGCTAAGTCTCACTTTCGCCAATCATAAAGCCTGAGCTATGTGCAAATTACTACTTGTATCTATTTCTCAGGAATAGCAAAACTAAATAAAATTTTACTTTTTTTAAGATATTTCCCCAAAATTTTTTTCTGTTTCATGCCAAATAGACATATAATATGCATGCAAAATATTGTCTTCCTCCAACAACAAGTTTTTAAGCTACACCGTGAACAGGCAGACAGACAGACTGACAGAATTGGGAAAACCCGTTTTTTGTCATCTAGAAACCCTGAACCGTGAAGATCTGAAGAAATCTCGGAAGGTGTTTTTTTCATAATTACAATACTTTCTTCGTCTTTCAGATGTCACGATTTTTATAAGACACTATTCCAAATTTTTAATAATAATCGAAGCTAACATGCTGCAGCAGACCGTGCACTAGTTGCTACTATCAAAAGCAGCATAGGATCATTACAAGGTAAGAAAGCGACAAAGAATGGATAATTTACAAAATGCAGAATGCAGTTAAGAGCCACATAAAAAACACGGTAAAAGATAAACTTATGCCGTGTTTTTAAATTGTATTAGTACCATACCTCATACCACATGAGTCAAACAGGAAGATACTGTGGTTGACGCTCCAATCTAGAAAATTGGTCGAGGCACCGTTTGGCGAGGTCAGCTGCATTTGAACATCGGCCGACAGCATTTCAAGGAGTGTTGGCGTGCACTTTCTGGAGGGATCCAGAACCAGTAGTGGTACAAGCAGGTGGAATGAACAATTGTAATTCGCAAAGTTGATCGTAAATATTTGATTCATTAAAGCTACCTAGTTTGACTCATTGTTGTCACGTCACGTCTAAGTTCACTCGTTTGATCAACCTCTATGAACCCATGAAAATACTTGAATGCTGTGTGAGTTTGGCAGTTAAAAATTTTATTTTACCGTGAGATTGTTTTATGCAAATCTAATTTTTAATACAAAAATTTTGGAAATTTGCTGTAGTCACTTTTTATTTAACGCTTGCATGATTAACAATTGAAGATTAAAATATTAACCGCGTGTAAGGGTTAATGATTGCATTGGGGTGTATATTAGAATAATTTGGTGTTCCATTCGTTTTAATGGTGTTCATTGACAGACCATTTAGTGTATCCTTTTCCTACTCTATGTTTTACAATTCCATATCATATTAATGTCGCCAGTGTAGCTCAGTGGTTAGAGCATTGGACTGCGGCGCGGAAGTCTGGAGTTCAAATCCCAGGATCGATGCCTGGCAGGCGGCCTACCCAGTCGCTTTAAATAATTGGGGACCTGCGTTCGAAAGAACAAGGGGTAATCACCACTTGTCATGAATTTGACACGCGACAGCCGGGTGTGAGAGCGAGGAAACGGAAGCTCTGACCTTCCGCCTTGCAGGCCAAGCTCCTTCATGGGGTGTTAGTGACTCACCATTATTTATATATCATATTAATTGTTTATGTTTAATTATTTTGATCATGGATTGCTGTTCTACTTTCAAGTGTTTCCTAATTTCCATATTTCTTATGTGAATCATTTTAGTGAGCTAGCAACATCTTCACCAGTATTCTATCTCTGCGGCATTAATTCTTTGCATCATTCCTTCATTGTCAATTGTAACTGACGGTTCAGTTTATTATAATTTTATAAGTAGACCTAAGCTTTTACATTAATGAATTAGTTAATTTTATGTTATTCTTGTAGGTTCGCCTGAAGATGACTAAATTAAGTTAGTCATTAGTCGAAATATAATATACGTAGAGAATTTTTGCATATTAAACTTATTGGAGACATTGTCGTTTATTTATTTATTTGATCTTTCAGTGCTGTTTTGTATTCATAAAAGAGCAAATACGAAGATTGTTTGATTAGTTTCCGGAAAACACAATTATTGAGATCGCATTTGCAAAAGTACATAGATTTGGATAGGGATTACGTAGAATAATTGATAATTAATTGTAATTTTCAGTAATAATTTTTGTTTTGTAATTATTCGAATAAACTTTGTTTAAAAAAATCATTTCAGGAATTTATCAAACAATCCCTGTATACGGCGCTTCTCATGTATGTATCCTCATATGTGTAACTAAACTAGTTCTATCTGATGTTCTATATTCACAAACAGAGCAGATATACGGCTTCTCTCCTGTGTGAGTCCTTATATGTCTAATTAAATTACTTTTCTGTTTTGCTTTGTATTCGCAAATAGGGCAACTATAAGGCGATTCTCCAGTATGTATCCTAATATGTGCAATTACAGTTTGTTTTTCTGCGGCTCTGAATGTACAAACAGAGCAACTATAAGGCTTTTCTCCTGTATGTGTTCTCATGTGTGTAAATAAATGATATTTCCGTGTTGCTTTGTATCCACAAATAGAGCAACTATAAGGTGTTTCTCTGGTATGTGTTCTCATATGTGCAACTAAATTACTTTTAGATGTTGCTTTATGTTCACACACAGAGCAAGTATAAGGCTTCTCTCCTGTATGAGTCGCTATATGTGCAACTAAACTATTTTTATATATTGCTCTGTATTTACACATAGAGCAACTATAAGGCATTTCTCCTGTATGTGTCCTCATATGTCTAACTAAATTATTTTTCCGTGTTGCTTTGTATCCACAAATAGAGCAACAATAAGGCTTCTCTCCCATGTGAGTCTTTATGTGTGTAACTAAACTACTTTTCTGTTTTGCTTTGAATTCACAAATAGAGCAACTAAAAGGAGTTTCTCCTGTATGCGTTCTCATATGTGTAACTAAAGTACTTTTCAGTGTTGGTTTGAAATCACAAACAGAACAAACATAAGGTGTGTCTCCTGTATGTATCCTCATATGTGTAACTAAACTACTTTTCTGTCTTGTTCTGAAATCACAAATAGAACAAATATAAGGCTTCTCTCCCGTATGAATTCGTATATGTCTAACTAAATAATCTTTCCGTTTTGCCTTGAATTTACAAATAGAGCAACTGTAAAGTTTCTCACCTCTATGCGTTCTCATATGTCTAACTAAAGTACCTTTCTGTGTTGTTTTGAAATCACAAATAGAACAAATATAAGGTGTTGCTCCTGTATGTGTAACTAAATTACTTTTGTGTGTGGTTTTGAAATCAGAACTGTAAGTATTCCCTGCTCTATGTGACCTCATATGTATTGCTAAACTACTTTTTCTTAATGCCCTGTATCCACAAACAGAGCAAACAAAAAGGTTTTCCGCTGCGCGAGTCCTCAAATATGTAACTAAATTAGTACTTTCCACGCTGCTTTCTTGTTTGATGTGTAACTTTTCTTCATTATTATCCATGTTCTGCAATATGCACAATGCCGATCCTGTGGAACTACAGGATTTACTATCCATAGGTTCTTGTTTGATATTCATTGTTTCTTTAAATGTTAAGACTTCCTTTTAATGATAATGTGAGCTACCAGAAGTTAAACATCTTCACACCTGCAAACAAACAGATTGTCATTAACCTATTACGAATTTGGCAATATGGTAGCATTGGGAATTAAACAAAAGATTCGTAAGTTTAAGTTTTACCAGATTTATTTTTTGATATTTTGTTATTGTTCTACAAAAACCAAATTCTGGTTACAAATATACCTCAAATGATAAACAAATCAAAATTGGCAAGAATGGCTATGTTCAATTTTATTATTAGGTTTGTGTTTAGTTTAGTTGCCTGTTAGGATAAGTTCATAAAAATTCAGCAGCTTAGCAATAGATTAACTTAGTTTGCAAGATTGAAAGAAAGAAGCTCATGGCAGCAAACTGCTGCGCAATTTAATGTATCAAAAACCTGTGTAAAAATACATTCACATGAAAGACCACTTTAGAATATGCAAACATTTAAAAACTGCAAAATTAATTTATAAAAATGTAAATTATTTTTATTTCCCAACTGTACATAGATATATCCCCATATTCATTAAGAGTGTATTCCATGATATCACCAGTACAAAACACACAAGAACTCAAAATTTGAAATTCGACCAAACCAAAATATTCCTGACAGTGACGTAACTTAAAGTAAAATCCACATACGCTTGCATAATTTAGATACATTTGCCTAACAACAATACACGTTGCAAGATTGACCACATTTATTGTATTTATCAAAAGATAAAAAACAAAATAAGATCATTAATAAGAATAACTCTAAAATTGATATACCAAACATAAAATTATAGTAGAATTTTTTACGCAGTATTTCAAAGGGAACAACATATTGCACATTTAATAATAATAATAATTATTATTATTATTTTGTTTTAGTTTCCACAGATACAGACATACAGGTACATTCCAGCGAAAAAAAAGATTTGAACAGGTACAAAAAGCAAATAAATATATATTGTTATAGGTCCACCTTGTGATGCCTATTTATTTATGTTAAGGTAACAAGGTACCAATTTCTTTGCAATGCTATATCTTTTCAAGGTGCTGTAAGTTTATTCAAGTTTATCTAATCAGGTAGTTTTTAATTTTTTTTTTTTTAATTTAATTTGGTACTCAGCCAACAGCCGTTAGGCCAATTATAGGCATCACTGTACATTTTATGGGGACTTCCAACCCCACTAACGACTGCCATGATGTTATTATGACAACCGGGACCAACTATATCCGTGACAATCGTATCACGAGGCGCCGAGAGAAGCAGCCATGGAACTCCCATCCAAGTTCTGACCAGAAAGAGCGTTGCTTAATTCTACTGATCGAACGTGGATGCTTGTTCAAGCTACACCAACTGGGACCCATTAAAGCTTATATCATTTTTCTTGTATTAAAGTAACTGTCTATTTTAACAAGTTTAATTAAAGAGTTTTTTATTCTTCAAAATTTTATTTTAATTATAAGACACGTTACATACGAGGGTTGCGCTGAAAGTTGTTAGTTTTTAAAAGACCGTTGCATTTTTTTACAAAAAATCTTTATTGTTTTTCAAAATATTCTCCATTCAGGCTAATACACTTGTGCATTCTTTGAAACGACTTTTTAAAACATTTGGAAAATTAATTTTCTGAAAGGTCCTCAAAAATTCTTTGAAATTCTGTAATTGCTGCATCTGCGCTGGAAAATCTTTTACCTCGCATCATTTTTTTAACAATTGGAAACCTAAAAGAGTTGCACGGCGCCTGATCTGGGCTATACGGAAGATGAGTTACCAATTGAACTCCCAAATCTTTAAAAAGTCCAATGTTCTGGCAGCAGTGTGGGAGGATGCGTTGTCATGATGGACTAAGATGTTACACAAACCGGTCCTTTGGCGACCTGTCTGTAATTTTCCAAAAATCTGTGGTAAAGCCTCGTCGCAGTACCATTCAAAGTTAACAGTTTTGCGATCTTCAAGTGGAATAACAGCAACAGAACCACTTCGGCGAAAATAAAAAGCAATCATTTTCTTATTGACGCTTTTGTCACGAATTACATTTGTGGGAAAGTCTTCATCTTCGAATACCCAAACACTAGACTGCTGTTTAGTTTCAGGGTCGTAACTGTATACCCAAGATTTGTCACCTGTGTTACAATGTATGTCACTTACTTGGAAGCTCCTCCGTCAAATTTTTGCAACATAAATTTACACCAGTCTACTCGATCCTGTTTTAGACTTTCTGAGAGCAAATGCGGTATCCAACGGCTTGCTAGCTTTTTTACCCCAAGATGTTTATGCAAAATGCTATTCACCGCCGAGGATCCAATCTTCACTTCCTCCTGAATCTCCCTACAAGTAACATTTCGATTAGACTGAATCAAGCTTGCCACACAATCAACATTTTCTGAACAGGCAGCTTCTGCAGGTCTTCCAGGTCTTGCTTCGTCCTTTAGCAGCTCTCCCCTCATCGAAATTCCCGGAACCAATGACTAACAGGGGACAATGAAGGGGCAGCATCGCCAAAAGCTGCTATCAAATTTTCATGAAATTGCGTGTATCCTAACTGTCTTTTATGTATATACAGTGTGTCCAAGATAAGGAGGGCCAGTATGGGGATCTCGGTAATGGTAAGAGATACAAATTTGGTTAAATGGGAAGAAAGTTGCGAAATTAAAGGACTAACAAAATGACGTCTAGAAATCCTTGATATGATTTTTCGTTTTTGAATTATCTGAAAAAAACCGAATTTTTGGATTTTCTTTTTTATTTTTTTCTGGCGTTAATATTAAAGTTAGAGCGAAACTGATTAAACTTCTTTATAGCAACTTTTAGTGGACTTAATGATTACGTTATCAATTTTTTTATCCGACGTTTCGTCTTTGAGAAACCATCATCAACTTCATTTTTTTAAATACGGTCCTGGTTTTTTTATGCCAAATTTGTGAAGCCCGTTTTATTCTAAATTCAACAATGTGCCACATATTATGGTTTAATTACGTTTCGAGCTTTTCTTTGATCATCATCAGAAATTGTTTTAGATACGGACCTGCATTTCTCATAATTTTGTAAAAATAAGTTCATACAGTAAGTTAGGCCTTTTTACATGCCGTTAAAATATTAAAATGCACATCATAATGTCATAATCCTGATACATTAATTTAATAAGCAACCAATAACTATTAACAATAAACCACAAATAAATGAACAAAAGATAGGCAGAAAGAATGAGAAAACGAGCCTTGAAACAATGTAATAGGTATTTAACGTTTTCAAATAGAAAAAGAACTTAGAAGATTGGTTTTTGAAGCCTTTCAAAGTAGATATAACACCAGTATTGCTGAATAATGTTTTAGATTCTACAGTTAAATGTTATTATGCATAGAGAATGATGGCAACCTTTTTGAATACCTTCTGTAAATTTAATACCTATTAAATGGTTTCGATGTTCGTTTTGTTATTCTTTCTGTCTATCTTTTGTTCATTTCTTTTTTGTTTATTGTTAATAGTTATTGGTTGGTTATTAAATTAATGTATCAGAATTATGACATTATGATGTGCATTTTAATATTTTAACGGCATGTAAAAAGGCCTAACTTACTGTATGAACTTATTTTTACAAAATTATGAGAAATGCAGGTCCGTATCTAAAAAATTTTCTGATGATGATCAGAAAAAAGCTCGAAACGTAATTAAACCATAATATGTGGTACATTGTTGAATTCAGAGTAACAAGGGCTTTGCAAATTTGGCATAAAAAAACCAGGACCGTATTTAAAAAAATGAAGTTGATGGTTTCTCGAAGACGAAACGTCGGATAACAAAATTGATAACGTAATCATTAAGTCCACTAAAAGTTGCTAGAAAGAAGTTTAATCAGTTTCGCTCTAACTTTAATATTAACGCCAGAAAAAAATAAAAAAGAAAATCCAAAAATTCGGTTTTTTTGAGATAATTCAAAAACGAAAAATCATATCAAGAATTTCTAAACGTCATTTTTTTAGTCCTTTAATTGCGCAACTTTCTTTCCATTTAACCAAATTTGTATCTCTTACCATTACCAAGATCCCCTTACTGGCCCTCCTTATCTTGGACACACTGTATACAAAGTAGGAAAACCTAAAACAAAAATAACTGTCGTAAAATGCGAAACATTCGAGTAAAAGCTAGAATTACTAAAATGAAAGCGAAGATTGCCCAGGAACACTTACATAGACGGTAAGCAGTAAGAAAAGTGGCACGGGAAGAAAAGAACAACGGAAAGAAAACACTAATTGGATACCGCAAGTTACAGATAGAGGGAAATAACTACAGGGTGTATAAAAATTTGTGCATAACCTTCAGGTAAAGCGATTCTTTTATTATTTCTGGGTCGAGAATGTAGGATCGGTCTTATAAGCTCTTACGAGTGGTAGTTTTTATGCTCAGGTAAAGTCTCTTCTTTGTTCTAAATACATCATAATGTCACAGAAGGAAAGTTATTCAAATTGTAAAATTGTGGTTGTATGCAAAATTTCAGAAATATCGGGCTACCTGTATGAAACCATGTTACCACAAAAGTACTTCATCTAATGCACACGGCTTCATAAAAGTAGCCGATATTTTTGAAATTTTGCGTACAACCATAATTTTACAATTTGAATAACTTTGCTTGATGACATTTTAACGTATTTAGGACAGAAAAGGTACTTTACCCGAGAAGAAAATTTTTTTATCCAGCGCTGGTGAGGGTTCATGAAGACCAATTCAACATTTTGGTATTAAGATTTCTGACTCAGAATTAATCAAAGAATCGCTCTACCTAAAGGTCATGCGCCAATTTTTATACACCTTGTATATATAGTCAGATGAAGATATGGTGGAGACCTGATAAAGGAAGAGCTATCAAAAAAGTCAAAATGCCCAAAATAATTTTGTTACAACAAATAATTTCCATTAAACGATGCTACTTCCAATTTGAAAAGGACAGACCAGATTTAAAAGAACACGAGTTGATGTGGCGACTAGAGAATATATTTACTGTACGTTAAAAAACGAAATTTGGAAAAGAAAGACAATCCAGCATAATGTAAGTACAATAATTTACTACCTACCTACTTAACTTATTACTATTTTAGTGTTGAAATGTTATGTGGCAAATGTGAAAATCAACATGAAGTAAAATCAGCAAGCCATCCATTTGACAAGATATTTAATTTTTCACATGTTAATTTCTATAACACCGATATTGCTCAATTAAATTTATTTGGCATCTGTTTGTGATGTATTTATCCTTCCATACCAGCAAGCAAGCAAGCATGTAAAATAAAGTAGCATATTCATATCATGTACACAAAGAATCATTGAAAATGAACAGGGCTATGCAAACAACATTACAGTAGTTGATTTACATTTTCTGAATGGTCTATACATGATCAGAAATATTATTTACATCGACATTTCTATACAATTTTTGAAAATTATGGTAGCCTGCTAAAAATATTGTTTCAAATGTGTTACATGTGTTGCATAACCCTGTTCATTTTCAATGATCGTGTGTGTACAATGGTCCACAGAACTAATGTCACCCCGAACGTCAGCTTGGCTATCTCAATAGGCAACACATTTAACGTCACTTGACTCAATGTTTCTTACATGCTAATACAGACAAAGCGTGACACCAAAAAGCGATTAAGTAGAGAGAAAATAGACATTTTAGAAGCAAGTCCTTCCGTTTAACATTTCGGTGGTGAATCACACGAGGTTACAGTTTATTTGTATTAAGCAGGTTTTATTTCATTGCTGTTGTTAATATTATTTTTGCGCTTTCGGGACTAAAGTTGATACTTTAGCCCCCGTAAACAGGGACTAAAGTAGCTCATTAAATCCCTAGGGATTAAAGTAAAAATGATACCATAACTATGGTAAATTTATGTACATACGAGGTTGGTAGATTAGGTTTGGTTTGTCATTTGCATATGGTCATTTGACACACATGACGCAAAACTTAACCTGCAAATCTCGAATTTGACACATACATAAGTGTGTGTATTTATTTAACAAATATATTCTTTGGCAGCGAATATGGTAATCAACCCTACGTTGGAATATTTAATATGAGACAACCAGTTCTTTTAGTGCGAGATTTAAATATCGTTAAAGATGTTCTTGTTAAAGAATTTAGTAAATTTCACGACATTCCATTTGAGTTAAACGAGGAAGCTGATCCAATTCTCGCAAAAAATCCATTTTATTTAAAAGGAGACAAATGAAAGATTTCGCGCAGCCAACTTATTCCACTGCTAACTACAGCTAAGGTAACCACATTTGATTTGTATTGTAATCTGATCTTTAATTTTTTTAATTTTTAGAATAAATCTATGTTTCCACTTGTTCGAGAAACTTGTTCAAAAATAGTTACGTACCTTAATGAGGATCCAAATACCACTGGAAATGAAGGTCTTGAAGCAAAGGAGCTTGCTTTAAAATTTACAATAGATAACGTTGCCAGTTGTGCATTTGGCTTGGAAGGAAACTCATTTACGGATCCTAAAGCTGAATTTAGAACTTTAGCAGAAGGGTTTTTGAGACCCACTGTACTGTCAACGATAAGGTTTATAATAATGATGCTGTTTCTTGAGCTAGCAAGATATTTTAAAGTTTCGTAAGCTTATATATAATTATATTTACTTATTTTTCTATTTAACTTATTCTCTAGCATTGGAAGTAAAGACATATCGGACAAATTTAAGAAAATTATTTCAGACACGGTGATATATCGCCAAGCAAATAAAGTGACCCGTAACGATTTCTTGGACTCTATTATTGAACTAAAATCTAAACCGATGCCATACGGTAAGGATATATATTTTTCGTTATATATAATGCATCACAAATTCGTTAAAACCCCTCACCACACAAATATTTAACAACTGCTAAATACGTATTTGGACAGCCACGCTGTTATCATCGGTAGCTACGAAAAACTTTCACAGTAAAAAGGCAACGATGTACTCTTGACCAAATCACAAATGGAAGTGGGCGATGTGCGCGCATTTTACATCTATTTATACTGTCTGACTCGGAGGTGTGGCCGAGGGCCATATAATATTGTTGTATTAGAAATTTGTTGGGAAATCCAAAAGACAAACTGAGGACTTTAGAGAGATCTGGAATTTACGAAATTAAATGTTCCCATTGTGATTCTAAATATATTGGGCAAACACGTTGTAATTTTGGTACTAGGTTTAAAGAGCATTTAGCTCATTTTAGATTCAACCGATTCGAAAAATCGAGTACTGCCCAACATATTTTTGAAACGGGTCATAGTATAGAAAAGGATGACCTAAAAATTGTAAAGGCGTTAACTTCAACAAAGCAACTAAATTCTTTTGAAAGCTTGGCCATTTTTAAGAACCGAGATAATAAACTTTTGAACAAAGATGGTGGACCAATACCGTCGTCCGTCTTATATGATTTATTGAAGTTAAATTAACCGTCGGCCAAGTTTATTGGCCCACGGCCACGCCTCCGGGTCAGACAGTATAAATAGATGTAAAATGCGAGCACATCGCCCACTTCCATTTGTGATTTGGTCATGAGTACATCGTTGCCTTTTTACTGTGAAAGTTTTTTGTAGCTACCGATGATGACAGCGTGGCTGTCGAAATACGTATTTAGCAATTGTTAAATATTTGTGTGGTGAGGGGTTTTAATGAATTTGTGATATTTTCAAACCACAGGCTCCAGCAGATTATAGTAGTTTGTACAACAAGAGTGGATGTGAGTTGTACACTGTATTTTTTCCAGGACCTATCAATGAAAAAAATGGAAAATTTAAAAAAATATATTCAACGTTAATTAATAAGATATCTTACAACAAAATTACGTTTGCCATACACAATTCAGCAGGGCGTGCCCATAACAAAACAAACAATAAATGAAAGTTTTCTAGGTAATCACCACTAACGTGGTTTGTGATTGGTGTAAGTACTTCATAACCGCCCGTGTGTGAATATGAAATCATATTCGTTCAGTTAACTATAATTGCCTGCTTATCTATTCTGTGGATTGTGAAGAAAACAGAATATGTACATGCGGGAGTAGAAAAAAATGTTAATGGCATTGCTGTGATACGTTTTATTAATCAGTGATTACAGTTATTGAATTCTAGCATACTAGATCTTAAGTCGTATATGTCTATTTCTGTCTAACCCATACAAAGTCCATAAACTGTATTCTAGCTCATTTGACTGCCTATGTTCACACTATCCACCACCAAGCTTTTTCCAAAAATTGTACACTGGACTTTTATAGACATGCATACAAATTGTCGTGGTGCCCTTTTACGTATTTTTTCTAAATGATTTTGACTAAGACAGTATCTTCAATGATGTATTCACCTAGCCTATGCTATCAATTTGAATCAAGCAGAATTTGCCTTTTTTCCGATCAGGTTTATTTTTTATTGAAAATAACTTTGATGTGTGCAATTTACGACATGTGTGATGTTGACAAGTTTGTTTATTTTGCGGTCTGATGAATTGTGAAAAAGACGGTAATGCTTGTGACACAATTCAGCAGGTTGGGATTTATTTTCATTATTGCTTCCGCCGAGACTAAATAATTTTCGATCTCATCTCGTTTCGTCTCGAGACGAGATTAACAAAATTCTCGATCTCGATAGTTTTTCAATGGTATTTTTAAAACCCGCATAAAAAAGAAGCAGAATCGGCCTCTTCTCTTAGAAGAAATTGTTAGGCATCAAGACCACATGGTTGTCAAAGCCGGTTTGGCGAAACGCAGTGGACTCGGTGCTCGATTTTTTGTGGCCGCTGCGTTGGAGTATATGGAAATCCAAACCACATATTCTATTCTAGGACCACAGGCTTTACCACTGAACCAGATCTACTGCATAGTCCTTTCATGTACTGTATCATAATATCGATAGAGGAAATGTATAACGTTAATACATGCAGAACGTGATTATTTTGTCTTTTACGTAGTCGTAACTACCTCAGTTCGGGAATCGAGATTCTCACTTTCAAGATTGAGAATCGACGGTTGTTCCAGAATCTTTGCGATTGAGATGGGTAAAATCTAGTCTCGTTGGGCTCATGGTAATACTAAATTCCATGACCACTTGATTGACTGTCTAGTGTTTTAAATACACGTTTGTGATTAATGTAATTGACTATCAGCCTGTTGGCTAAAGAAAGTTCTATTTTGTGGTTGGTTACAAACTGTTGAGTAACGAGTTATTCATCCTATTAGATATTAAAAATTGTATATTAACGACTGTATTATATTGCTATGGTATATAGATGCCATGTATTGCATTAAATGCAGTTATTTATTTACGTAAATCAAAAATGAAAAGTTCAATAGTAATTATACTGAAACGATAAAATGTGGAAAATTATGATAATGATTGCTTATTTAATTGAATAATAATTGAAACTCAAAGTACATTTTAAAAGAAAGTTATTTCAAAATGAGTAGGACTTGATGATGGTAACAAAAATTAACAATAAATACAAAGTTGAATGTTGCATATGACAGAATAAAATTCTATTTGTAATAATTTATAAAGTGAGCACCATTCAAATTGATTTATAACATGTAGCAGGCAGGAATAATGGTAGTCTAGGATAGCAATAAAAAATTGGGATAATTATTAGAATAACAACTTAAAAATAACTACGAAAAATTTTATATAAAATGGATATAAAAATTTTGTAATTGTGTAAATACATAATAAAACCCATTAAAATAATGAAGAATTTTAATAAAATGTAAAAGGGTATGTTGGTTGTACATTACAAATAAAATAAATAGAGTCTAAGGCAAGATTTTTGGAATATCAAATACAATTAAAACTGGGATTGAAGAAAGCAGAACCAATTGGGTGTGTAACAGAGGTCCAGTACATTGCAGGGAAGGTGCCATTGTGTGAGCTGCGAGGAGCGCTGGTCCGAGGCAGTACAGGAGTTTTGGTCTGTTGCGGATTGTATGATTTTGGAAAGGGATTACTAGTGGAGGCTACAATTTGTCAATTAGATATGGATACATTGTTAGATGGTGGAGATACAATAAATACTTAGGCGTGCTGGAGATGCTGTCAATGGTTGGAGGTCGGAGCCGTCTATAGGGCTGCAAAAGGTATCACATTTTTGTTGGAGTTTGGAAGTGTCAGTGCAAAGTAAGTGGTTAAGTTGAAGGTATCTAAATAAATAAAAGGTGATTAATTAATATTAAGAAAGAGACATTATAAAAATAAAGTACTTACCCAGATTACAGGGATGATGCTGTCAGTTTGACATTTTAATTTGAAAATTAATTACAGAAGTATTTTAAATAATATATGCAAATTTAAATTTAAATATCATACAGTCAAAACCATTGTAAAGGATTTTTTGTAATACCTACTTGTTAAATATTTCTTTAAGGACTGTTTACTACTGCGTAAGCAACCTCTTTACGGCCCGGCCGTAAAAAGTGTCCGTAAAGACCACGGCCTGCTAAATTGTGTGCCAAACGTCAAAGTGACGTTTGTCACACAAATCCAGCAGCAAGCAAGCCTTCAACTCCACATAGAAGAAGGCGCAAAAGACTGCTACAGCTCCTGAACATACGCTAAAATAACTTGCTCATTCAGAATCTTAACGTCTTTAGGAATATCTTCATCATTTTCTGCAGATGTCATAAGTTACGAGCTGGTTACAACTTAAAACTGCTTACAACCATACACGAAATTGGAAATAACTGACATTTATAAACAACAGTTGCAACGTTCTACGCACTCTCAACCATTCTAAAATGTCATTACTCAAACCTAGCGTTTTGATGAAAATAAATTAGAAAAATATAGATATGACCGAATTGTATGTAGGTATTACAAAAACTATTGTACAATACACGTCCGTTAGGGCCTTTACTGCCTCGCCAGTATTATTCGACTCGCTCTACGAGCTCGTCTCACAAATTCTCTGGCTCGGCAGTAAAGGCTATCCTAACGGACTTCTACTGTAAAATACTATTATTTATGTCATATTGATTGTGGGGTGTCATTAAACACTACTTGGAAATAATAGTTGACAGCAAGTGACATTCAGTAATTGCAGCAACAAACAACTAACTAGATTTTGGCAAACCACACCCTGATGAAAAGGAGTACTCATGTATTTTGAAATATAATTCAATTTAAAGTTATAATAAAGTTAAAAGTTTCAATACTTGAATTAAATAAGCATACACACGTAACCACTACATAATAATATATTAGTCGTAAAAAATAATTTTTTCTATGACCACCACTAAAAGTAGGCCTTTTAGCGCTAGCTTTTCTAACTAAAAATAATTTTTTTTATTAACAACTTTGCGTATTTACAATCTACTCATTACAAGAGTAATAAGTAAATGTTATAAAGTTAATTATATAGCATGAGGGGGGTTTCGCCAGTGCCGTTACCACATACTTATTTTACTGGTTTTGGTTGCCGTCTAGGGGTAGGTCTTGTGGCCATTTTCTTTTTAGCCTCCTAGTAACAGTCGGTTGGTTAGACAGTTGATCCACGAGTTTGTTTTTATGCCCTGCCAAGTTATTGGTGTACGATTTTGCAAGCCTTTTGATCTCGTCCGCCACATATGGAATTCCTAGGTCGTTGTGGATGGTTTCATTTGTGATGTACCACGGAGCATCTGTTATGGTTCTAAGGATTTTTGATTGGCATCTTTGTAAGATCTTGGTATGTGATGCCTTTGTACATCCCCACAGCTGGATTCCCTATGCCCATATTGGCTTTAGTATTACTTTATATAGGAGTAATTTGTTATGTAAGGATAGTTGGGATTGTTTTCCGACCAGCCAGTTCATTTGTCTTATTTTTAGATCTATTTGTTTTCTTTTTGTTTTGATATGCGTGTTCCAGATTAATTTCTGATCCAGATGCAGTCCGAGATATTTGATTTCGGTCTTCTGAGGTATTGGGGTGTTGTTAAATATGACATGTGGACACGTGATGCGTCTATTGGTAAACGTGATGTGTGCAGATTTATCGCTATTCACTGTTATTCTCCACTTGCCAAACCAGTCTTGAAGAGTGTTGAGGTGGTCTTGCAGGTGTGATGTAGCTGTTTCCGGATTTTCACTGATTGAAAGAAAAGCCGTATCGTCGGCAAACATTGCTATTATGGTGTTGTCTGCGGTAGGGGTATCAGAGGTATACAGCAAGTACAGTAAGGGTCCCAACACGCTGCCTTGTGGTAGTTAGACACAGTGCTGTTGATCTTAACTTGATAGATCCTATCACTTAGGTATGACTTTAATAACAAGTACAACCGGAAGTAGGTGTTTACTCTTGTAATTTTTCAGTTTTTTTCGATTTTTTCAAAAACGGCTCTAACGATTTTTTTTTAATTTTACATTTTGATTAAATTTTTTATGTGTATTGATGTGAGATAGATGATTTTCCAGTTGAATAACTCTAAAATGGGTTTGTTTTGTTTTGTTTTCTATTTTTTTTTTTCATTAACTCCTATTCAATATGGCTACTCACATAACCATTCGAACAGTATGGCAATTATATTTTTGGATAATTGGTGTTTAAATTAAGTAGTAAACAAAAATTGAAGCTTACCACTATTATTTTTTTTGCAATGAAAAAATTACCAGTTTGACCTAGTATGACAGCCCTTTATACCCTTCTTATCAGTGTGGCACATAATTTCCGTCTGGGTTTAAAGACCTTGTTTATCGATTACAACGAAAATTAGCCTTGCCCCTTTAAAAAAATATATTTAAATTTATTAACAATTTTCCAAAGCCGCCGTTAATATTTCTAACCGCAGTTCGGTTGCCATACTTGCGTTTTTGACACCTACTTGGGCAATATAAAAAGGTTGACTACCTACTGACCTTGCCGCTATGACTAGTAATTCAGGTGTTATGGACTCTTGGTCTATCAGAAAACATACTCAAAATTGATACCCCCGAAATGTGAAAGCTCTTAGACAACTAAAAAAATCTGATGTGATACACTCACACAACTTCCTTTTACAGTGATCTTATAATTAGCCAAAAATTTGATTTTTCATTTTTAAGCATTTGTTAAAAATTACAAATTCTACAAAAACAGTACAAAATAGAGCATTAGTTGAAGAGACAAATTTTCTCTAAAATTTTAAACTGAATTCCAAAAGGTAATAATATACCGGGTGTTCTATTTAAAATAGAAGTTAATAAAAAAAATAGAAAAAAAATAAAAGAAACCCATTTTAGAAGTATTCAAATGGAAAATCACCTATCTCACATCAATATACATTAAAAATGTAATAAAAGTGTAGAGTTTGAAAAAAATCGTTAGTGGTTTTTGAAAAAATCGAAAAAAACTCAAAAATCGCAAGAGTAAACACCTACTTCCGGTTATGCGATTTTCTTCAAAAGCTTGATATCGCAGCTGCATAGTACACAAAACTTATATATGAAGTTTCAACGCCATACCTCTTTTCCTTTTTGAGATATTCTGTTCACAGACACACAGACAGACAGCCAGACAGACCAATGAACAAAAACATGTTTTTTGGGTTCAGGGGAGTCTAAAACGTTGAAAACTCAATTTCGAATTTTTGGGGTGAATCCAATACTTCCTTTATTGTAAAAGGAAGTAAAAATGTGAAATTTCCGAGTGAAGACAAAATAGCAACGGGGATGTTAAAACATGAGAAACACACTTTTGAAAGCAGTTAAAATACTACTCAACAAATGCTTTGAAGAGGCAAAAATACTTGCCACCTGATAACATGTAATAGTTATCTTAAGTACCTACTACATAAGAAAGGAAACAACACCGATATCAAGAACTATAGACCAATAATTTTCGTATCACATCTCGATAGGCTTTTGGCAAAAAACCTAACATATCGATTAACAAACTGGACTTCTATAAGTCTCAGAGCAGGGTGGCTTTCGCAAAGGTTTCAGCACAAGCGACCATATACAAACTATAGGTATACTAATGGAAAATGCACAGAGTATAACATACCTCTACACTTAGTGTTTATCGACTACCAGAAGGCGTTCGACTCTATACAGCTCTGGGCTATATTTACTGCAATAATTAACAAAGCTTAAGCAGATTCAAGGTACACACAATTAATTAAACAAATATTTCAAAACGCCACCTTCCAAGGAACAATAGATGAAGATTTAAAAGCAGACAAGACCAAAATAGATAGAGGGGTTTAGCAGGGAGATACAATATTACACAAGTTATTTATGCTTGCATTAGAAGACATTTCTAAAAACATGCCAGGAGAAGGAAAAGTCATAAATATCGATGGCAAATATCTAAATCATATAACAAACATATTAGAAGAACTAAACACAGCATTACAATTGGTAGGACTAAAAATGAATCTAGGAAAGATCAAGATAATGAAATGAACGACCACACAATCGAACAAGTAAATGAATACGTATATCTCGGACACCAAATAAACCTGGACAGGAGAATCGAATCGCAGAAATTACCAGAAGAATTAGCAAAGCTGGGTCGCATTCAGTGAACTCAGATGCATACTTAAGAACCCGGATGTATCCTGTTTTACGAGCTCGGATTTCAAAACAACATCTGCGGCCGTTATGATACTTATAACATTCCTAGATATGTTAGTAGCTATAACACATCTAGGAATGTTCTCTGAATGATGTCATTTTTGACAGTTACAAAATTCCAATCTAACCGGAGGATCGTTTGGCAGCAGTTTCTGATACACTTGCAACCGGTAAGAAAAATAATGCAAATTGCTTCTTAATATCCTATGAGATGTTGAATATGAAACATTTAATTGCTGTCCTAAATGGCGAACAGATACGTGTGGTTGTTCTTGCACAATTTGTCTCGCATGGTTAACTACTTCTTCAGTGCGTATGTTGCAAATAGTATGTATCATTTTTAGGTCGTGGGCCAAAAGGTTTAATTTCAAAATTGTTCCTCCCCATAATATTTCTAATAGTTCTTTCAGATATCTAAAACAGTACAAAGCCGAAAATTAAAGCAACAATTAAGTTTTATGCATAAATACTTGCATCCCAAAAGTCACTAAGCCGAGCAAAGATTTCAGTTTCACTGAGGTCGGGCCTGTCAGCTTTATAATGCCTGTAAGCCTTTTTAATTTGTAGTTTTGTGTCACCTTTAATGACTTTTGGCATATTTACTTTAGTACTACAATTTGTTTGACAGATAGATATCCATGACGGCGATGTCCATACATATTATGCCTAGTGGCAAACAAAGTATGAAAGGACTGGCAACATTGCATGTTTAACCTCAAAATGTCAAATTAGACACTTTCGTGAGCCTCCTGTACATAACAGCTGCTTCTGACAAAGTGTCAGAAAGAGTTTCTAGGGAGTTTTAGTTTTATTAAACATAAAAACAAAATTCCATGTCTACCTACTTGGCAAATAACTATTGAACGGTTTATAGCATTACAATTAGTAGGACTAAAAATGAATCTAGGAAAGATCAAGATCATGAGGCTGTTCGACTCCACCAAATGAACGACCATACAATCGAACAAGTAAATGAATACGTATATCTCGAACACCAAATAAACCTGGACAGGAAAATCGAATTGCAAAAATTACCAGAAGAATAAGCAAAGCTGGGTCGCATTCAGTGAACTCAGATGCATACTTAAGAACCCGGATGTATCCCGTTCTGCGAGCTCGGATTTCAAAACAACATCTGCGGCAGTTATTATACTTATAACATTCCTAGATATGTTAGCAGCTATAACATATCTAGGAATGTTCTCTGAATGATGTTATTTTTGACAGTGGTCTATTATGAGATGTCATATCGGACTTTTTCCACTGTCTTGGGTGTTTACCACACGACGTTTCAGGACTAACCAGGAGTTCATTCACCTGAGGACAGGAGTAGACCAAAAACTCCCGAAAAGTCGTGTGGTAAACACCCGAGACAGTGGAAAAAGTCCGATACGACATCTCATATCTAAGAATGTTATGAGTATCATAACTGTCGCAGATGTTGTATTAAAACCATGTAGAGCGAGGCTTTTAAAACATCTAAAACTGTTATGATTCATAACATCCGTGGTTTGTTCAATAGTTTATCGGTTGCAGTATGGTAATGGTTGCCATGTACGGTAAAGGACTATTACCGTACAGATACAGTCGTGACTTAGTTACTAGCCTACTTTTGTATATGTAAACAAAGGTTTAATATCCTGAAACTCATAAAAGATATTTAACGACTGTATCACTATTATAAATTGTTCATTATTGTGAGAAGATTGAAGATTTGAGTTCTTTATTTGCTATTACTCTTCAGAACATCAATGGGTAACTTCCTTTTCAGACTAGTATGTAATTGTCTACCTACTGCCAATGTTGTAGTGAACTGCACTACTGCATTGATGGATGTTATCATAGAATTTTAGAGCTGTATTCTCTACCTATTCTTCAAATGTGGGAATTTCTGTTTCTCTGTGGAGCTGCAAGTTCCGAACATACCACTGAACACTAGTTATTATTCGGATCGTTTTGTTTTGTAACACTTAAAGTTTGATTAAATTGTTTTTGGATGTTGCGCACCAGACACTACACTCGCAGGTATGTTAAAACTGGTCGTATGATGGGCGTATAAATGAGTGGAGACATTTTTGTTAATGATGGGATAAAGCATAGCCAGTCTTGCTTATGATTTGTTCAGTCTCTTGTTGAAACGAAAAATCCAGGTTAGTCTTCGATCGAGGAACCTCTTTACGTTTTTAACAGCACTTTCCTTCGAGAATTATTAATAATGATGTTAAATGGATCTTGTGGAGGCCGCAGGGTAAAGACTTTGGCATCACATTTGCTGGGTTAATTTGTATGCACCATTTTTTAAACCAAAAAATGGAGGTCGTCTAGACTGTCCTGAAGGTTGCTTGCAGCTTGGTTAATGTCCTAGTCTTATGTAATGATTACTGTATCATCAGCATACATCACAATGTCTGAGTTACAGGTCACAGAAAGTAGATTGGGTGTCAAGGTAGGTCATGAAAGGCGCTGTAATCATATTTGATGAATTGGCAATATGTGGAAAGTTGTCAAAAGCATACAAAGTTAGGTTATATTTTAAATGACAAGTAAACATCAACGGTGGGTAGCGGGATTCCGTTTGCGCAGTGACTAACGTCATATGACAGATTCTTTGTGTTTTAAAGTGTGGAAATTGCTGTTGCTGGGATAGAAGGTTTAGCAGAGCCTGGTTGTTCAACGTACATCATCATTTCCGCAATCCTATTAACATTCAAGAACTGATAATACACCATAGCCGCAATGTTGCATACGCCTCTGATTTATTGTGTCATTTAGCTTAAGTAAGGTTAACAATTTAATGTCAATATGATAGATGTAAAAATGTTACCAATACGAAACTTGAAAATTACTAGATTCTAACATTAGTTCCGATTTTCACCGCGTCCCAATCTACTTTCTGCTAGAGTTACTAGATTGAGAGAGTCAGAGCCAGTAGATATAGAGAGTACCGCCACGTCCGCCTTGTTTATTCCTCTGACATATGCGTCACTTTGAGGTTTGTAACACAATTCCGTCAACGTGACGTTTGATGGCAATCCAAAACTTTACTTAAAATTGGCAAGACTGTAAGTCTATGTCAAATTCGAGGTTAGCAGGTTAGTTTTTGCGTCAGTTTTGACACAAACTGGCGCAAAACATAACCTGCTAACCTCGAATTTGACATAGACTTACAGTCTTGCCAATTTCAAGTAAAATTTTAGACATACCTCAATCAGTCATTGCTGGTGGGAACAAAAATGGCGGCATTTTCACGGATCAAAGGATGGCGGTACTCTCTATATCTACTGGCTCTGGAGAGAGTAACGCGAAAGTCGGCTATTGTTGGTCCACAAATTGGCGGGACATTTGAATGTGCATAACCACGCTTTCCATTTTAAAAGTTTTCTTTCATCCTGTCTGTCGGATTCAAATTGGGTTGTTTCAAAATGTGCCTTTTATTGAAGAACAATTAATTAACAATTCAGATTAATTGCAAATCTGTTGTAATCTGTTAATATATGTGGGTATATATCGACTTACTTCACAAATACGAGCTCCTGAAGATAAATTAGTTCCGTTTATAAATGCCAACCATTTACGCCTTTTTTGTTCATTCTTTTCACCTTGTGGTAACTGAAACAGTCGAAAACCAGATTCGCTGCAATTTTTACAAAAATGTACACAACACCCTGGCATTTTACGATTCACCGAAGATCAAAAAGATAACGAAGACCGAAGGTTAACAAATTGACATAACTGAAAAGTGAAGTGACAGGTGTCCGACGTCAAATGTCAAAATTTAGCCAATCAGTTGACGGCGCAAAATCAGGAAGTTGAGAAATCACGTCTTTGGAAGTGGCTAAAGTTAGAAACCGCCATTTATGAGCCAAATACATTGGCGATACCAATCGCGTTACTCTCTCTATCTAGTAACTCTACTTTCTGCAACTTGTAGGTGTTGTAAGAGCGACATACATGAAGATATTAAATAGTAGTAGGCTTAATACAGATCCTTGCGGAACTCCTGCATTGATTTTGCGAGCTGAGGAAGTATACCCCTTTACTCTTATCTGGAATGTTCTATCATTAAGAATGATTTGGTTATATTTAATAAGTAAGCGGGAGTTGACAAAGTTTTCATTTTATATAGCAAGCTATCTATCCATACACGATCAAAGGCTTGCGCCACATCCGCATATGCTATTAGTGTAGGTATGCATTTTGTTTTTGTAACCTTTTTTGATGATCTCCGTGAGTCATAGAATTTAATGACTAGTAGAGTGGGCGCTTTTGAAGCCAAATTATTTAGGTAAGATTTTCTTACATGTAAAAAGCATATTTAGCGTTAGAATTAATTTTGATGCATAAATCTTGGTCATATGAACATTTCTTTATTTGAAGCGTCGTAGTCATGTAAACGTAGCTTATTTGGCCGTTTGCATATGCACCGATATTGTTATCTGCAATAGGTACCGGTAAGGTTCTCTAAGTTGTTTTTAGGGTGCTCGCGCATTTTAAAGGTTATCTCGTCGTGCAGGCATCTTTTTTTTTAGATCTTCCAGATACGAAACCACTTGTTGTCGCTTGAATACCGTTCTTTTTCGTATGTGACATTGAGTTAGCAGCAAGTACGTTATTATCGTTTCTCAGAAAAGCCTGTTGTACAGGGTAAGTGGTTACTTTATTTTTGGTTTTAATGGCGTTGTACAATTAGTTAATTGTGTTCTGCGTTTCTAGCTTTACCCCGGAAGTTCTAATGTACCGATTCGACCTGTTTTGAGACGCGTGCATTTCCTTCATCGTATGAGCCCCATTTGACTTTGATTTTCATCGCCTGAGTAATCCGCTTTGCAATCATATTTCGCTTGCAACCTGATGGTTTCTGCAAGCACCCTCGACATGCTGCTAGCATATCTGTAAGAGCCGGCTTGGAGGCTATGTAATATGTTACTTCAGAAGCTTGCTCTTTAGATAAGTAAGGTAAGACCTAGTGACCTGCGTTGCCGCAGCCCCATTGGTGCTGTTGAAATTGGGTTAATGATATTCATACTGCGAGCTTCAGGTGCATTGACGTAGAGAAATTAAAACTGTTCTCAATCTGTAATTTACATTTAACTTATTTGACCTTTAATTACTTATTTAATCTTGTTAGTTACTAGTACAAAATGCTAATTGGAGGTGCACTTTCCACGTAAGTAATGTGTTTAGGACCTGTTGTACTGGCTATTACATACAGCGTTTCCTAATAAATTAAATATACTGCTTATGTCCTTTATCGTCTGATTTCGTTACTGCTACCTTTTGTATTCCAGATATTGTACTATTGCCTGCTGCGATTATTTAAGTTTATAAGTTTTGGACCTATCTGAGTATATTTGTTGTAAGTAAAGACCTATTGGCGCTCATAATATTTACTAACTCCACTAAGTCTAGCAGGTGGTCTGTCAAGTATACTCTTGCATTGCGATATTTGGAGATTTTAAGAATTATTATAGTTAGAATAGTAGAATAGTTAGAATATTATAGTTAACAATCTCCTTGTTACCTATATTAGCTGCATTTCACATATAATTTCTTTGTGCAGGTCCTGTTAATTATTTTAAAATAAATTTGTTGACACCAAATATAATTGCCTTTTCTTAACTACCAAATTAAAATTTAGGATAACAAACAACATTTCTTAAATACAAATTATTATTTAACAGTAGTTAAGAGAGATGTTCAAATTGCTGCCCATTTACTTCTTGGCAATAATGAATGCGCTTTTTAAAATTGTTTAGTCGTGGCAAGAATTGAGAGAAATAGCAATTCAGCACGAATATGATTTTTCAATTCCTTTAAATTGTCAGGTCTATTTAAATAAATTTATATAAACGTGACTTTTTAAATAGCCCCACCAAAAAATCTAAAGGAGACAAATTTGGTGACTGACCGGGCCACTCCACGGTTCTCCTGATCCAACGCCGATCAAAAATATAGCTTAAATAATTGCGCACTGCAAGTTCATAGTGGAGAGGCGTACCATCCTGCTGAAACCAGATGTTTTCGTTGACTGCATTTGGGTTATCATGACTTGGAAAGAGTTCTGTAATTTGAGGAATAATATTTTCCCGCAGCATTTGGAGATATCTCTCCGACGTAAGGTTGCCTTCAATAAAAAATGGTCCAATAATGATGTGACCAACAATACTAGCCCATATGTTAACTTTCTAGGGTCGCTGGGTGTGAACTTCCATCCAATGGGGGTTGGCGTCACACCAGTATCTACAGTTGTGCCTGTTTACAGATCCATTCAAACAAAAAGTAGCTTCATCTGAGAGTACAACTGAACTGGCAAAGTTGTCATTTTCTGAAATAACTTCTATTGCCCACTCACAAAACTCGAGCCATGTATCGAAATCGTCTTCTGCCAATTCTTGTACTAAATGTACTTTGTAAGGGTAAAACTCATTTCTTTTTAAAATTGTTTGAATGGAACGTCTCTTCATATTGTGGTTTAAGGCAAATTGCTGTACAGACCTTTGAGGTTGCTCAACCATATCCAGTACTACCTCAAGGAAATTCTCTTCATTTATGGCAGATCTTGGTCTACCAGATTTAGGACGTACCTCATCGTGTGTTCGTCTTCCGTCACTATAACCAATCACCATGAGAATCTTAATTTGTTCTCTGTCTCATAAATGATGTATATTGCAGAATTCTAAAGATTATTTGCCAGACAATACAATCACAGGAAGAATTAACAATGTGTGATGTTTATTTGGTTACCTACCTATTAAGCGCTTACTACTTGTTTTTGTTTGTGTTTTGTATATTTATGACGTTCTGTTAATGCAGTGGTTACTATATTTCACTAAATGTGCAGTGACGAATTAAGCATGCCTCAAATTTGTCTTTTATTTATCTGCGTTATTTTCTTATGTACCCTTATACATGTGTAATATTTCTGAAAAGAGAAAAAAATAAGCTTTCTATTGATGCATCACACAGCCTAGGTTGTTATTTAAAAGATTCAATATGGCGACCGCACTTAAAAACTATATGAAAAAAAAATTTTTTTACTTCAGAATATGCAAAATAATTTAAAATTAACATATACCAAACATATACCTATTAACTTATATGTAGTTAATAGGCATATGATACCAAATATGAAACGCATATCTCAAACCGTTTGACCAGGGCAGCTTTGGTCCCATACATAATAGCGATCCTGTATTAGTGTTTGGTAATTTAATAAAGACTAATATTTATTAAAGTTTTGTAGTATTTCAAAAGTAATTTACCAAGAATTTTTCCTACTGCAAAAAATAGCAATCCAATTTTTATTACCAATTTAGATTCAGGTTCATTCAAACTACATTAGATATAAATCATTTAATCATGATATGCACTATTTTTCAAATTGAATAGTTTTCAAACATGCCAAATACAAATTCCACTGTTTATATTGATAAATATTTATATTCAAATTTAAAGATAATCATCGTCAGTCATCTCCCCAGAGCCTTCATCATAATCTAAGTCATCAATGTAATCAACCAAATGTGCAATTTGACTGCCAGCATCTCGAAATTCTGCCACGTCTTCATCGGAGAAAGTTCCATCATCCATTTTTTGCGTTGTACGTTCATGAAAATTGTTGGAACCTCGTGTTGCTTCCGTAGAAGCTACATACCCTTGCAGCAGTCGGTGCTGCTTCATTAAGCAATGTTTTTCCTTTGTTCTCTTTTTCTCCAGTGCAGCTTCAAAATCAAATTTAGGGGGCCTGTAATACAACTTATTTAGCGACCACAAAAATAAAAGATCTAGTTACATACTTTTCTCCATTGGCATAAACTTTGTTCTGTAAATGTACAATGTCATGACGAACATCTGCTAATAAAAGCAGTAAAAAGTCAAATGACCCCCTTTCTCCTTTTACTCCCCTTGGTCCACGTTCTCCTTGATCACCTTTTGGACCTCTTGGACCAATTGCTCCAGGTTCTCCCTTCATAATTAAAGATAAATTATAATAGGAATGAATTTTACATTTTATCACTTACGTGTGGTCCTCGTTTACATCTACATTGTGCCGAATCATCTCCTGGTAAGGGTACAAAGGCATTAAGCAACGAGTAGGTGTAATCAGGATTGTTTGAAGAAATTACAGGACTTGCTTCTGGACCTGCAAATATATAAAACATTAGCTCTTCTTTTTCTTCTTAATTTAGGTTGAGGGCTTATTATAAGAGACATGAGTGTTTTAAGCTTAAGATATTGCCGAGTGCACCCTCATAAGTTAATCCATTGAATTAACAAGGGAGTTACCAGAGTTGTTTATCTGATGGCCGGAGACCATATAGTATGATGGTGCAATCAATCTTCTGAGCCTGAAGTTGACAGTCTCTATCTGCCGATTGTAGACTAAAGTATTTCAGAAGGCTATTTACTTTCGTACAATGTGTAATATTAGTTGCTTATATTAGAACTATGGCAGAATAATTACAAAATATTTTATGTTGTGAGTACAAACTTGTCCTTTGTATGAGAGCTTCATAAAAGGTATTAGGTAGACACTACGGTTAAATATTTATTTAAAAAATGTATAGCATTCTAAATGATCCATGTTAAAATAGGTGTTTAATTACAATCCTAAGGTCCTCGGCTATATACGAGGGCTGTCCGATATTAAAGGTACAAGCCAAAATTTTACTAACATATATATTTAATGAAAATATTTAATACATTCTACAAAAAACTACCTACTTTTGTTTATTTCTCGACATATTTTTCATAAAGATTGACGCCCGTATTCATAGTCGTTCGCCAGCGGATCGCCGGCGACTCGCCAGAGTTTCGCTATGAATAGTATGTTGGCGGCACTGTACGTCTATGCCAAATTCGAGGTTAGCAGGTTAGATTTTGTGTCAGTTTCTGTCAAAACTGACTGAAAACCTAACCTGATCACCTCGAATTTGACATAGACGTACAGTGCCGCCAACATACTATTCATAACGAAACTCCGGCGAGTCGCCAGGGATTCGCTGGCGAACGACTATGAATACGGGTGTGAGACATTTATCCCAGTGTGACAGTAGTTTGAACATCCCTTCACGGTAGTGTTGCCTGTCAACAGGCCCTCGTCAGTTATACGTTCAAATATCCAAACCTTGATTTAGTACCGCGCACCAAAGATAGAGGCGCTGTTACTTGCCGCCTATTAAGGTCACTATATCAATAAGGTACCGCCATTAGTGATTTTTTATATCTATCCTTGTCGCACAATTTTCTCCAACTGGGGATAAAAACACATAACCTAACAGATTCCTCACATTACAAGTGCCATTACACCAAAAAGAAAATCCCCAAAAACTAGTGTCTTCCCTATTGCACTTGGGAAATTTGTATTTGTTATCCTTATCTCACAATTTTCTCACATTCTCACGCGAGGAATGGAATGGCGGTACCTTATTGATATAGTGACCTTACCGCCTATTACAGTGGCTATATAAGGACAGTGTGGTCAATTTTAAAAAGGCAGCCATTAAGAGTCGTCTCTACAACAACCAGCCACGCCCTTAGGTATTGTTCTGTGCACGGCCTGCTAAATTGTAAGACAAACGTCACCCTGCTAAATTATGACATAAACGTCATTTTATACGAACTGGACATATTATGTGAAGTTCCGCGATGCTTTACAGAGCGGTGTATACCCACGATCGAGAAAATGTGTGCAATGTGAGGTGGTCAAATGTGCAGTGTAACATTAATTTTACAATAATGTCAATAATATTACTTAAACAGAATGAAACGGCAAGAGACGACGTGAAACGTAAAGAATCGCTGCCAGCGATTAAAAATCCTCGTTAACGAGCAACCTAATATCGGAATATAAATCAATGTGTCCTTTGTTATCTTCTTTATTGTGTTTTTGTACATAAAAAACGAGAATTTACAACATTTTGCATTGGTCGACACTGAGACTACGTACAAATGCTCAAAAAAACTGATTTTTTTGATATTCATAATCAAACCGTTCTTTTTATACCACCAGTTAATTTAGAGGAATATAATATTCAGTGTTAGATAACCCATAAATTCTCTTTAATTTGATGCAATAATCTGTGTCATTCAGACATTTATATAGTATATTATAGCTTTTGATTTGGGCTAATGCGCAATTTTCACAAAAAGTATTTTACTTTAACTCGTTGACCTTTACTTATGCAAACGAAAATTCGGCATTCGCTTAGACAGAACACTGTAGAATTTTATGATGATTATTTCATTCCACTTCATGTTGGGGCTACTTTCAATAATAAAGGACTTAGAAGCAATTTTGTGTGACTATTATTTGTAATTTCGTAAAACGACTCTTAATGGCGGATTTTAAAACAACCAACCAGAAACATGACCAAAATTGACCACACTGTCCTTATATAGCCACTGTACCGCCTATGATTTCAATTTGAATTGACAAGTACAGAATTGACAAGTTTGTACAATTAATTGTCATAATTTTGCAGTAAATTGTCACAATTTGTATTTATTCTTCTCCTTAGCCCATCCTCGTATCACATTAGGATAGAGAAACTAAAGTTTAATGTGCGTTTCTACTACCTTGTGACGAGGAACAGCCACATTTTTATTTTAAGTTGACTTTAGTGTTATAGTTACTGGACTTTGCAAATTATTTATTTTAAGTTGATTTAGGTGTTAGTAATTGGATTTTGTGAATTGTTTAATAAAGGTAAGAACCTAATATATGTATATATAATTTTATATATTTTTCTTAAATAGTCTGTATCTTTAAGTATTAATAATTACGTTTATAGAGAAAATGGTCGGGGGGCACAAAAAACGCTGTGCCGTTCAGAATTGTAGAAGTACTGAATCACATCCTAACGAAATATCTCATACATTTCCACGAAACCCAGAACTATTAGAGGCCTGGTTGAAAAATGTAAACAATTCCACCATAATGAATATACCCTACCAAAAGTTAAGGTATATTTATCAAGTTTGTGGTAAACACTTTGAAATGGAACAATACCAAACACCAGATCGTAAGAAATTAAATAGGGGAGCTGTTCTAACACTGTTCGAAAGAAATAGTTCTGCATCAGGAAAAGAAGACGTATTAGGTAAGTGATTCAAGTGAAAATCTTGGGTTTTAATATTTTTTATTTTACACAGAAACTGAAAATCAACAAATAATGGAGCTGTATCAAACACCAGAACGTAGGAGCCTGAGTAACGATAGGTCAAATTATAATAGATATATGCAATTTCTATAACTTGATCACGTTTCCAAGTTGACCAACTAATTTACACTGGTTTTACTGTATTATATTTAACGAATAGGTCATCTGAGTTATGTTTCTATAGAAGTAAAACCTTTACTAACCCTCTACAAGAACAGCTCAATGTAAATAAACGAAATAATAGATATAAATATTTGGTTTTTCTAGAGCATCCTACAACCTTAAGACGAATAGGAATTCCTAAAGCAAGCGCCATGTCCTCAAGAAAGAAAGCACTTTATCAAGAGTTAACTAAATGTAAGCGGGCTGTGAGAAGGTTGAAAAGGGCATCAAAATCTAAAAAAGACCTCTTCAGTTTAACAAAGAAACTTATAAAGGGTGATAACAAGAAGATACTAGAAAACGAAAACTTAAAAATATTAAACAATTTATCGCCAGCAGCCGAAATCTTTATAAAAGCTCAATTAAAGCATAGTGGTCCTTCAAAATCTATTAAATGGAACAAACAGGAAAAAACTTTATCATTGGCTATCTACAAATCTTCACCAAAATGTTATAGATTATTGCAAAGAATATTCAAATTGCCATTTCCAAGAACCTTGCAGAGGACTTTAAGCGGTATTTTGGTGACGGCTGGTATTGTTGATACAGTTTTTTCTTATTTGTCACATGTATCTGCATTGATGAAACCAATGGAAAGATACTGCACACTTTTATTTGATGAAGTTTTTCTGCAGGCAAATATAAGCACTATGTAATGCATTCTTTAGCCTAAATTTAAGGTATATAAACTAAACAAATTGTGAAGAACCCTGCCAGTTCTGTAAGTGGCATAGACCAACGTATCGCCTCAGTTCGCTGTTTCAGTCTGAATAGTACGTAAGTATAGTTAAGCTGTACAAAAATCATTGTGTTATTAGAATAAAGTGACCATCAAAAGCCACCATTTTTATTTTTCTGTCCAACAGAAAACACGAACATAAAATAAATACACGAAATACATAGGTATAATTTAAAATATATGCACTTGCCTTATTTGCAATTTAACATTTTTCGGGGTAATAAATGTTCACCAAGAAGCAATGTTAAACTAATTTTTAGTAAACCTCCATACGAATTATTGTATTGTATATATTTTATTTATATTTCTGAGGTAGTTTACATAAAATTAGTTTAATTAAATATTGATGGAATAATTTCATCAAAATAAAATTTTGAATAATTTTAAAAAGCGCGCGCTACCACTTGGTGTAGCGCACCAATATCAGAGGGAGCTTTTATCAACAACTTTCAAAAGTTGCCTTATGTCACTTCTTCCTTTGGGTATGTTCTGTGCCTGTCAAGTCGGTTAAAGTAGTCCACAACTGTGCCTTGCAATTCCTGTTGATTCGCAATTTCACGAACTTTAACGCGACGATCTTTCCTAATCAAACCTTCAACAATTGAACAGGTTTCATCCGTGGGTGACGTCCTTAGTCTGCCTCTGTTCTTCTCCGGATCATCAATCAAGTCCGTTCGTCCATCTTTAAATTTTTTGCACCAAACGCTGACTTCTTTTCGGCTTAAGACCTTCGGGCCATAAACGCCCTCTAATCTGCGATGAATTTAGCTCTGGTTAACTCCTTCGGCTTGCAAAAATCGGATAACCGCACGCACTTCACACTTGGAATACTCTGCGATTACACACGCCATGTTTGTTTGCTTCCCGTAAGCTACTAAATTGAGTCTTACACACAACAACGCTCCAGACTCTACTACAACGCTTTAAGGTCCGAACACACATTCCCGGACCGTGCCAGGGCCGGAACACGGCCGTCACCCGGTTATGTCTCGGCCCGTTCATCTAGAAACCACACATGTCCGTGTGTCGGCCGTGTTCCGGACAGTGGGACTCGGAAGTTTTGTCAGTCTGCTTCGAAATCGTTGACGTGATCGGTTAAAGATATACGGGAATATTGTCTCAATTTTCTTCCAAACTCTGTCCTTGTACTCTGCATTTCTGAACTTTTCATTAGCTTGGTTATATTCTTATAGAGTACCGTAAACTTTCGAACTTCCTCTATCACTCGTTCTATGTCTATATTCACCCTATATAAACAATGAATTATAAATTTTTCAAATGCTGCGATCAAAATACACCCACTAAGTATTTTCCAAACGCTAAAACTTGTGTGAAAGCAGATCTAATCTACCACCGAGACCGGACCGTCACCGTCAAAAAGTAAGCAAAACTATTATCACCCGGCCCGGGCCCGGTCCGGTGACGGCGTCCGGGCATGGCACGGTGATGTGTGAACAGATGCATTTAATTTCACTGTGCAATTCATTCACCGGGTGACGGCCGTCACCCGGCCGTCCTCCGGCACTGACACGGTCCGGGAATGTGTGTCCGGACCTTTAACCTGTCTAGACATGCATATGACGGCAATATAGAGTACGTTAGTCGTGACGTCATAACGGGCGGCTACATTTGAAAACCTTTCCAAACATTTCCTGTTCGCGCGCTAATAGTCATAAGAGAGTTTTTGTTGTGTGTATATGCGTTTTTGTTAGAGAAATAAGGGTTTTAGTGTTACTAGTTAGAAATAAAAGACATTAAATAGTGTATTTTAAGAGACTTCATATTTTATAAGTTTACTAGTATTTCAGCAAGTGCGTGTGAAGTAAGTTGAGGTTATGTTGTTACTTTGCTTTTGTAATGTTTATCACTATTTTCAGTTGATAAATTAATTCAAATGGCTACAAAACATGTTTTGAAGATAGCCACAATTGTGGACTTCTTCAATGAGGACAAAAAAGCATTTTCGAAGGCTCGTCTAAAGAAATCTTTAAAAAAATGTAAAATTACAAATGTAGCAAATTTTGCTATATTTACAAAGCATTCTTACCTCGACTTGATATACTTTATTCTTCATGCTAGCATGAACATATCCACGAATCAACTTTAATTCGGCGTCGAATTCCATCTTCTCGACATGCCCGGATTCTACAGCATTCTCACCCTTCCAAAATGCTTTTTTGTCCTCATTGAAGAAGTCCACAATTGTGGCTATCTTCAAAACATGTTTTGTAGCCATTTGAATTAATTTATCAACTGAAAATAGTGATAAACATTACAAAAGCAAAGTAACAACATAACCTCAACTTACTTCACACGCACTTGCTGAAATACTAGTAAACTTATAAAATATGAAGTCTCTTAAAATACACTATTTATTGTCTCTTATTTACATACACTACAACTAAAACACTTATTTCACTAATAAAAAACAGATATAGACCCACTAAACATTCTCTTACCGCACGCAACACGTAAACAAGAAATGTTTGGAAAGGTTGCCAATAGTACCCGCCCGTCTGACGTCACACTTACGTTGTCTATTTCGCTTGCGGTGTTTGTTTCACAGCCACCTGTACCTTTAAAATCGGACTACCCTCGTAGATTTTGAATTTGAAGAATTTTAGAGTTGTTTCAGATAATGAATTGTCCAGCACAAATTTTTAACACAGTTTGAAATATAGGCAAGAGAAAAAATATTTTGCTATTAGTAGGTAAATATGTAGTGAAATAGTAACTGAATATTAATCAATCCTCGCAAACCTCAGAAGTTCCATTATTTGACTCTAATTTCTTGGCCAAGTATTGTGAGAATTTAGAGAGTCACCAGATAACATCAAGAGATTATTGAGTTATTGAAGAATTTGGAGTTATACTTATGCAGGATACAATAATTTTTTTTTCGATTACCATTTCCTGAAGGAGGCTATTATTTGACACTTTCCATATGTCAAAAGCATGTTGTTACGCTATACTATGCAATAATAGTCATTTACGATACAAGTGCGTATTTATGCATGTGTATCATACAATATTTAATCTATGATAGTATCTAGAAAACACAGTAAATATAAAAAAAATATTTATCTACTTTGCGTTTGTACTGATACTCATTTTGCATATTGTAATAGACAAAAAGCAATGCTATAATAAAAATACTAAAAACAGAGTAATTTTTGTTTAAAAAAGTGTCAAGGTAGATAAAATATTGTATGATACCTCGTTTATAAGGCATTTTGTTGCACTTACTCCTTTAGTGCGTACGTGCTACAAAATGCTTCTTATAAACCTCGTATCATAATATACTATATTCCACACATAATAATAATAATAATAGAGTTTATTGCACTTTCCCATTTACAATGGATGTACATTGTCACCTAGTACTAGCTTATAATTTAAAAGTAAAATAAATCTATTGGACCTATTTATTCAGACCACAGTATATATATTTGTAAACAAAACCAGTAGCGAAACTCAGGATTTGTGAATTTCATGTGCATGTCCCAAAATATACCGCTTAGAATATGGCCGCACTTCAATCAGCTGTCTCGTGTTTTGGTTTGAAGCAAAGAAGTAAAAGAGGTGTTCTTTCGCGTGTTGAAAACTTTGAGTGTGGTTATTTTTTAAATTCGTACCTAGTAAGTAAGTAAATTTGTTAAAATGCTTAAAGCCGAGGGCTACTTTTGTGCATATGAGGATTGCAAATCAGCACAGAAGTTTAAAGCACCAGAAATAAGTTTTTTAGTTTCCCAAAAGATTGAGAAAGGTAATTGAAACTTTGAAATTTAATTATACAATAAACAAATATGGTTTGAATTCTTTTAGGTCTAAGTTATGGGTAGAGAGCTGCAACAGACCTGACCTACTACTGAAAAAAGTGCAAACTTTAAATTCTTATTACAGAGTTTGTTCACTTTATTTTGAATCTAACATGTTTTTAAATGATTTGAAAACTGTATAAAACTCCAGATATTGGCTCACAATTAGGGCATTTTGTAAAGTGAGAGATTGTTTATAGTTTGTAAAGCTCCTTTATTGCAAAGTTAGTTATAATAGTTGATTACCTGACAAATGAAGACAAGTAAAGTCTGTTTGATTTGTACAATTGTATCTAATTTATAAGATTTCATTAAAACCTTTTAATTTTAATAAACCGTCCAAAAAGAATCGGGTTTTTGTAATTATAATAGGTCCTCATGTGAATCGCGTAATTTCAAAAGAATAAATATTTATCAATTGATTTTTGTGTTTGCATTGTTCTTTTCTTTATTCTACCACTAAGTACCAGCGACAAGGAAATTTTGTCTATGCTAAGTAGTATGAAGCAATATTTGAATTTCGCGCTAATACTACAGCTAAGAATATGGCCGCCGCATTCAGGGTCACATAAATCGCATACCTGAGATCAAAGGTGCCGACAGAGAGGTTCGCTACTGGTCTGTGAAGTATATATACTGTGTTCAGACCATTTATCTGTGATAATTCAAATATTCCCTGAGACAGTAGAAGGATCCTGCTAACAAAAGGTTTTTTAATTTTACTTTAAAACTTTTTGCCAATTTAGTGTGCTTCAAATTGGGGGGTAACTTGTTATAAAGAATACACCAAGCATAAAAGGGCGACTTTTTGTATTTAGCATGTTGACATTTATTTGGCCGAAGGTTCCCTCCACACCTCGTGGGATATTCATGAGTATTCTTATTGAACACATGTAAATTATTGTGAACGAAAGTAAGAAGTTTGTATAGATAAATTGACGTAACGGTGAGCAGTTCCCTATTCCTAAATATATCTTGGCATGATTGCCTATAATCTAAATTATATCGAGAGATCAAAAAAAAAAAAACTGTTCCTCAGCGGGCTGTGTATTCAACGTATGAATAATATGTTTTTTATTATACCTGCATCAGAATCGCCATTTAAAGCACGCCTGAGCGTGCGAATACAGGCGATTAAAGCTCGCCGAGCTTTAAAGGTTGTCAAGGAAACGACTGAATGCAACAACGGACATGGACGCGACAACAACGTAAATAATTCTCGTAACTATAGTAGCAATATTATTATGCCCTCTCGATTTATCACGACAAAAATTATTTCTAAGTTTTTAGTGCGTAATTTATTTCCAGTATTGAAGGTATAATAAAAAATAGCGTAAAGTATTCGTGGATAACTGGTCTTTAAAACACTTGCTCTATTTCGAGCACTCCGGCTACGCCGTCATGCTCGAAAACTCGCGCGTGTTTTAAAGACCTTGTTATCCACTCATACTTTAATATACTATTTCTACTCCCGCATGTATATATTCTGTTTTCTTCACAATCTACAGAATGGATATGTAGGCAATTGTAGTTAACTGAACGTATATGATTTCATATCCACGCAAGGGTGGATATGAAATACACCAATCACAAACCACGTTAGTCGTGATTACCTAGGCAACTTTCATTAATTGTTTGTTTTGCAATGGGCACGCCCTGCTGTGCCCTGTTTGTGGCAAACGTGATTTTGTTGTACGATATCTTATTAATTAGCGTTGAATAAATTTTCTTTTAATTTTCCATTCTTTTCCATTGATAGGTCGTAGAAAAAATACACTGTACAACTCGAGTGGAATGTCGATATCGCCCTCGGATAATTGAGCACTCCGCCTACGGCGTCGTGCTCAAACTTTATCCTCGTGCGATATGGACATCATATCCACTCTCGTTGTACAAACTACTATGGTGACATTGTACGTCAATGTCAAATTCGAGGTTAGCAGTTTAGGATTTGCGTCATTTTGTGTCATAACTGACGAAAAACCTAACCTGATAACCTCGAATTTGACATTGACGTACAGTGTCACCAACATATTCATACGTTAAATTTCCACAGCCCGCTGAGGAACAGTTTTTTTTGGATCTCTCGATATAACAATTGTATTATACATTTTTGTATTACAAATACACGTGATATCTTTGTGGCCTGTCTCCATACAAGAATATTATAGCTAATTACCGAGTACACGTTCGCATAGTAAACTGACAGAAGGGCTTCATTATTTAATTTGTGCTTTAATGTTGACAATGCGAAATAGCATTGGTTCAGCTTCAAACATACGCTTTCAATATGGCTGGTGAAATCCAGTCTATCATTAAACACAACACCTAAAAGTTTTGCAGCTGGTACTGCTTGTATTTGGTATATTCAATTTTGCGGGTACCATATGACAATTTTAGGCAAACCGTTTTATATGTATTGATTATTAATTTATTGGTGTTTCACCATCTTTCAAATGCGCTTAAAATCAAACCGACTACACAAAGCCAGGCCACTATTTTTGTTACACCCTGTATATTCGTGTGCGTTATTGCTATTACAATTTAAATTATAATTACAACTCGTTTAGCTTAAACGTTGACTACTTTTTTCCCCACAGTGAGTAGAAGAAGATGTTAGGCAGCCCCTTCCCACATTAGTGCAATAATGTAATTAAAATCCATTTAACAAGCAGCGCAAAAAGTGTGGGTATAAACGTTGCGAAATTCTTGCCGTATAAACGTAGCCTAATTTACGCAGCGCTCTCAAGGTTGAAAGAAATATAACCTCACTAAATAAATGCGTTGTTTAAAAATCGGTTTGCTTAATGCTTGTAAATACCGTAAATAGTACATACAGGACGACTCTGGCTGAAAACTATCAGAATAATAACACTCGAGTGTCTTCAAATCTGGGTTATTTTCGTTTGTTTGGATTTTTAAATTCGTTTCTGTGATAGAGAAAACTATGGCCAACGGACCAGATGCATTTAAAGGTTAGTTTATAGAAATTTAGTTTCTGTAACTTAAAGTGTTTTAATTGTAGTTATTCCTGTACGATTTTCGTCGTCAAGTACGACATGCCACGAATTATTTGTTAAAGAGCATTCCGTTCGTAACCAGTCCGATGATATGCCATCCGAGCAAACACTGTTTATTTTAAACGTGCCTCCATATGCTACAGAAGAGAGTTTTAAACGTGTATTCTCGTGTGCAGGATCTGTAAGAAAAGTTATCTTTCAATCTAAGCCAAACAGTATGGAAGGAGAGAGCAGTGGCAATTCATTGAAAGGTTTTAAGGTAGCATATATCGTTTATGATAAACCAAGCAGTGTGCAAAGAGCACTAAATTTAAAAAGTTTAGAACCCCTTTCAACTGACAAGTACCCTATTATAACTGGCGTTAAGAAATGGGCCAATGAATATAACCACAATGTATGTGATCACCAAAGATTATATGAATACGTTACTAATTCTATAAAGCAGTATGATGCTGCCGAAGAGAAAAGGAAACGGGAAGAGAAACAGAAGGATGATGGTGGTTGGACAACTGTGACGAGCAAGGGAAGAAAACCAGGAATTTCTCGTAAAGAAAGTGTTAAAAACAAGATACTGGAAAAATCACAAAAAGAAGAAAAACGAAAGCATCTTCCAGATTTTTACACTTTCCAAAAACGAGACTCCAAAATGAATCAATTGGTTGAAATGAGGCGTAAATATGAGGAAGATAAAAAGAAAGTGGAAGCTATGAAGCTAGGCAGAAAATTTAGACCGTTTTAAGTAATAATGTGTTAAATAAACTGTAATTTAATGTTTAATAAATTTTGATACGAATAAAATGAGTAATAGGCTACATTTACACGGTCCGCTAACACCGGTGTTACATCGGTTGTTGTTAACACCGGCGTAAATTGTTATGTAAATGGGGTTCAACACCAGTTTTACTAGAACCGGTTTACTAACGCTACACCACTTTGCCAAGAGGCATGACGTTCATGGTTAAGTAGATCAATCGTATGTGAAACAATAAATTATTGTAATCAGTTAACCGAATACATAGATGTGGCTGATATTCTTTTGTTATGAATTTGTTTTATACAATTATTTATACCTAGTCCATTTTTTTGCTTTTTGATTCAGGGTAGGCTTTGCATTTATATTAACTAAGATCAAAATTAAGATCACTGTGATTGTCAAGTTGACGCTTCGGTAAAGATTGCTAATGCATAATAAAATATCACGAAAAAGCAGTGTTAACAGTAAAACTAAAGAAAGTGTAAATTGTTATTTTACTAATATAAAAGACCTCGAGTGTAATTTATCTAAAACAGCTACCATTGAAAGAGTTACTGAAATCTTTGATGTAAGTAGTAAGTACATATTAAGAAGTAAGCAGATATTACTTTTCTAATTTTTATAATGCTAGATTTCAAATGCAACTCTGTTGAACATTGTAAATTAAGCGAATTTAGAACTACAGCAAAGTACGAATAAGGAAAAAAAATATGTAGCTTGTGAGGAATACAGTTTCAGGGAGGATATTATGAAAAAAAGTTGGGGTTTTAATAAAAAAAAAATGATTTATTTACTTTGAATACTTTATTACAAGTACTAGGGAGGTACTGCATTATACTGAAAGTAGTGCAAAAATTATACCAGACATTAAACTGCGTTATAAGTACAAAACTGTGCATGCAAAGTAACTATTGTGCGAGTAGAGTTATCTTATTATTAGGTTAGACGAATTTGATACAGAATCGAAAGATGAGTTAACAATATAATTTTACATAGTACATTTAATAAGATAAATTAGTCTACAAGTTTTACGACATTTCTGTACAGTTTGATAACAACGTATAATGTGTAAATAATGGCTCTTAAAATAAAGCAATGCCTTATTTAATGTTAATTGTTTAGTAATTTTAGCCGTTCTGAAGCATGATGCTGCTTATAGCTAGAGTTCCTATATAATATAAGAGTTGAGACAACGCAAATGTCAGCGGCCATTACTGATCCAAAAGTAAATAATATCATACAAGACCAGAGTTACCCTTCTTATACTGCATTGGGAAAGGTACCTCTGACAACTCTGTTTCCTCGAGATCGTTCATTCATCTCACTTCCACCCGCGCCGATAGCTATTGTTGGTCTCTTTCTGCGAATGATTTCGAGGAACCAGAGCTGTCAGCGGTAACTTTCCGAACGCAGCTTAAGTAGGTATGTGTCACCTATGAATTTAATTACTTGTCACTTTGACAATGTCAAAAAATGGTTAATTTAAACTGTTTATGAAAACTACACTGGTAGGTAGCTACTACAGATCCCTATATAAGTAATCTTTGATAAAGAGTTGAGACAACGTAAAAAAAGTAGGTACAGCATTGGATTTTAGTTCTGGTTCTACTTGTGTGTTTAGTTTATTCTGTTTATATTTTTGAGCTCTTTGCTTCTCGTTTTTGATTTGTGTCAATGGATATAAACCCCCGTTCGAATTTACTTTTGAAGCAAAAAACGCAACATCTCGTCATTTCAAAAACTGTAGAAAAATAATTATTTGGGTAACTAATTTTTAAGTAAATTCCATATACATACCTACAACTCCTAAAGATATACTGTTTAAAGAACTATTGTCAGGTACAAAGGGAACACATACCGTTGATTGAGGTATTTGGGAAGATATCTCACCTCCATGTCTTAAAACGACGGTCAGGTATTTTTACCCCTCGCTCGTCCCACCCCGCTGAAGCTCTCGGCAAGTGCTGCCGCATATTACAAAATCATAATCCAATGTTAGGGTTTAGAAATTTGCTTATTTCGTATATTCGGTGCGGTCCGTTGCGACAGCGCCGACAGCCACTGGCATAGCGCTGTTAAGGGTCATATAATTTACGGATTTACAAACCTACATCCGTATTATACAATTTAAATTTAAAATAAATAAATAAATTGAAGGAGTGAAGTTTTATTTGTTTGAAACTTGAAGATATTTTATTAGGCTTTTATTACATTTCATGATTAAGTAAGAATGCAGGAACGGCTTCAGCTGCCACAAACTCGTTCAGGACCGTATTGATACGTTTCACGCGACCCACAACAAGAAGAACATGAAAAGAGACATAAAATCATATTAGCGATTAATCGGACTTTCGCATGTTATAACTTACCGCGGGGTTTGCACCCCCTAGCGTTGACCTCTACTGCATCGCCTCTTCGGCTCCAACCGTGGACATAATTCATAAAATATACAAGGAGAGCCTACAGGGTGTTTTTTGAAATATTTTTTAGTTTTTTTAGTTTTTTTTTTAATTTTTATGTTTTTAATTGGTATTTATAATAACTAATTCTTATAATTATTGTTAATTACCTTAAAGTACCTGTCGAAATGAAAATTAAAAAATAAATTAAAAAAGTTAGAATTTCAAACAGAACTCGCCATTTAAGTTAGCACAGAGTCAGAACTGTCGAAATGAAAATTAAAAAATAAATTAAAAAAGTTAGAATTTACGTTTAGTAGGTACTGTAGTGTAACGTGTAAACTTACGCAAACTTTCGTTTACCAATAGTAAACCACGTTTAAATACTCGACGCGACCTATAAAAAAAACATGCTTTTTAATTAAAAAATGTATTTATGAAGCAAGAATTCTAATTTTTCTGTGGGGTTTAGCGGGTTTAGCATGTAATACGGTTCTAGATTTTTTTGTGGGAATATTCTCAGTCTCCCATTTTAAATTTCTAAACAATTTAATTTTTAGTAACTGATCTAAAATAATTAACTTATGATCTTGGCAAGTATCAAGTTCAAACCAGTTATTATAATTTTTATTTACGAAATCTATTAATTGAACTCTAATACTTTTTATAATTTTTTTTTCTAATTTGTAAAGACTAAACCAATGATTAAAGCAGCGTAACAAAGAATCTACAATATTTGCAAATTTATCTTCAGGCCTGATTAGATGTTTTATAGTGTCATCGCCATGACCATAGTCCTTATTTAATAATAATAATTCTCTGCTGTTTAATAACACTTCATTGTTCTTGATGAAATTTTTTTTGCAATGATTACAATTTACTTTTTTTAAAAAGTAGTGAATCAAATAACCTGCTACATAAGTATTTGTACAGGTTTCTAAAGTGGCCTTATTATTGTCCTGCTGGTTTAAATCGATTGTTTGATCTTGTACTCTTTCGACTTTTTCTAGGTCTTCCGGAATATTCATAATATGATCTTCGTCTTCTAGAATATTCATATGATCTTCGTCAAATTCAGTTTCATTTTCGTCTTCTGTTAATATATCTGTAGTTTTGGGTATCATCGCCAACACTTCGTCGTCATCTATTTCACAATTAGCCCCTTCGACCGACATTTGCAAACGAATTTGCATATTATGCTGCAAAGCGATTCGAAATTGTTTCACGGTAGGCTGTGGATTATATCCGCCTCTGTTTCGAATGACAGAAAATGCATTTTCTAGGGGATCTTGGTTAAGCCTTGATGTCAATAAGTATTTTTTGCCCTCGTTTTGCAATTCCTGCCATAATTGAAGTGTAGCTTTTATTGTCCACTTAAAACCTTCATTGCAATAAATATTTTTACGAAGTTTTCCGTTTTCGTAGAAGCCTATATTATTGAAATAATCTTCAGCATCTCTGAGTGTTTTTTCGGGAATCGGTTTATAAGTGGACAATGCGCATCTGTATGGATTTGAATCCCGCACTGTTCTGCTGTTTAAGCAGTCGAATATGTTATTAATGTTTTTGAGAAACATCGCTGTATTAACGGCGGTATTACTCTTTAATTGTTTAGTTGCTGCTGCTGTTAGTATTGCAGCCGAAACAGAGTTGCTAAACACTTGCGCTGCAAGCTTCACCCTCATTCTTTGAAACGTTGTGGGTGTGATATGCTTCTGAGTAATTTTTAGCATGCATCGTGTAACATTGCTACTTCTATCTATTTCGTAAGTTTTTGTAAAGTCGGTCCAAGAAACCTGGTTGTTATCTACACGAACTTCAAGTTTTCCGTTCATAAAATTATTACGCAAACTTTTTAATAAATGAGGAGGGTCGAAACAAACGTATACTTTTTGATTATTAACCATAATCCACGGATTATTTACACTTCCACCCAACTTTGCAATAGCGGTTCTATTATTTGAACCCTGATCGCATACAAACACTCTTGGTTTCAAGCCGATTTTAAACAATCTATTCAGAACAAAAAGGACTAATTTTTGCAGAACTTCACCTTTCACCGGTCCTGCAGATACAAAATAACAAAACGGAATTTTCCATTTATATAAAAGCCCTCTTAAGTAGAACACAATTCCATGAGTTCCAAGTTGGTCTTTCTGGCCAAATGGTCCAAAATCTTCAAACCCTTCAATTTTGTCATGAAATTTGTTATAGTCCAAACCTTTTTTAACTACCATTTCATCGCACATCAACACACATTGTTTCTCATCTTCCTGCATACCTTTTACCTTCAATGACAATTTCTTTATCAAAGTTGTGTTAACCCCCGTTTCTAAATTATAAATCTTTAACCAAGACTGTATTGTAGATATACCAGGTAGTGCAAATTTTAAATTTTTCAACATAAATTTATAATTGCTTGGTGATTTGTAATACAGTGATAAAGCCAACTGCTTTTCAGAGGTTGTCCACTTTGTTCTGTTTTTGTGGAGACATTACATATAAACTAATGTTTTTACAGCCGGTGCCTTATTCCTTAACAAATTACTCAAGGTTGACTGCGCGTGTAAGGACAAATTTTTCTGCCGGAGTCTGTAGTTCTGAGAACTCTTCATATTTAATCGCCGTTTTAATGTAGCAATCTTCACTTTTAATTTTTGTTTTCTCGGAGTTAGGGTGGCTTTCGAAGGTGAAGGCATGGTTAAAAGGCGCGGGTCCATTTCCCACTGTACTGGCGTGGAATTACCAAGAATACAATTGCTGTGTTGGGACTGGTCATATTTAATTAAATTTAATATTTCTTGATCTGAAGAGTCACTAGTTTCATCTGTTTTTATGGTATTATTTTTGTAGATCGACATATTAAGAGATCTTTTCACAGGTAATCTCTTCGGAGATATTACCGCTGGTACTTCCGGAACCGGTAAGACTATTAGATTAAACAATTAAATCGTGAGATGAAAGAATTAAAACATAATAATAATACAGTTGTGTCCCACTTTTGTTGTAAATACTCCTTATATCATATTTATTGCAAGTCCAATTGATACCGAGTTTTTTATAAGTATATACACGGTGTTTCCCGGATTGTGAACAATTGGAAAAATACATAGGAAATTATTTTTGCCAGATTTCATGTCCGCAAAAAAATTTGAACTGCATTATTCTTAGTAGTTATTATTTGCGTCGTTTAGTCGAAAAGAAACTAAATTTTACCCTTAAAATTAAACAAAAATAAAAGGTAATATTATTATGATTAAATGCACGATGAATTCTTTTAATACGGTTTTAATGTTGAATGTTAAAATAATGTGTTCGTTTGTTGAAAAAAAAATTATTGTTCACTGTTTTAACTATTTTAATTTATTGTTCTGATGCAGAAGCGAACCGCCTTGAAACATAAGCATTAATAAATAATAAACAATTAATCCTAACGTATTTATTTGTCCCAAAATCCCACTAAACCAACAAAATTAACTAAAAACCAGTAGACACAAAGTTTACAAAGCATTTAATTCTAAAGGTAAAATTTGGTTTCTTTTCAAATAATTAACACAAATAATAAGTACTAAGAATAATACAGTTCAAATTTTTTTCTGGGGACATGACATCTGACAAAAATAATTTCCTATGTATTTCCCCTATTGTTCACAATCCGTGAAACACCGTGTATATGATAGATCTTAGAATCTAAATGTTATAACATCTAAAATCCTAACCTACTGCAATTTTTGTTGTTTGTTAAAAATCCAAACATCACATGAGGGACTTTTTATTATCAAAAAACTGAATTCACAAACTTGTTTAGGACTCCCTGAAATGTCATTAAAATAAATTTTAACGAAAAATATTGATTTTTAGAAAGTTATGAAATAGAAAAATTTAGAGTTAGTGCTTGGAAATCCACTCACTACTAACAGTACCAACGCTTCTATCAAGTGTGCAATGAAAAGTTAATAATACAGTTACTTGCAGTTTTAAAAAATGATTTTGAAATAACAGTTATTCCTACAATAAATAACCAGACCTGATCAAATGTAATTATTTTTCGTGGGCTTGGGCCAATTAATTAAAATTATATTATTTATTGTTAGGCTAGGTTTTTAGATCTAATAACATTTATTAGATCCGTAGATCTAACTTTTCATCCGCTACATTTACAAAACCCGGTTTAAATTAGATTTAAAATAAATATGGACTGTTATCAGGAAAACTGGAACACTGTATATTAAAAAATAAAATAGCAGTTCACAATAACTTACCTCTGCCATATTTTGAAGGTACTGCATTCCATGTAAGACATTTTTTTGAGCGGCTGCATCTTTAAAATTATCAGCAGTAAAATGTATTTCGCATATTAACTTGTTTTTTAAGACTTCACTGTCCAAATATTCTAATTTTATATTGCCACTATTTAACTTCCACTGCTCACAACGCGCTTCATCTTTTATAGGAAATTTATAAAAGCTGATGTCGGGTGATTCCTTCCTTACACTTTTACAACCGTAGTAAACACATGTATGGGCCGCGGTGGAACACATTTTTTCAATTTTAATAACTGTATATTTCACGGAAGCTTCAACCACAGAATAGGTGATTTTGCTTAGGATCTAATGTATTTATACGGGGTGGCTTTATCAGACCTCCAAAGATCTTAAATGTTGGAATGTCATCACTAATTTGAAAATAATTATCCTGAAAGTATTGCCGTGTATTACGGTATTACTACATACCTCATTCAACGCTAATACTTTAAGCAGCAATTACGAAAACATTCGAAAAGCTTTAAATGACGTAAACATGTAAACATACTTACATTCTTATTAGTCAATTAGTCTACGTTGTGATGTTGTATTGTATTTTTAAGGAAAGGCGACGGTTTATTGTAATTAGTGCTAAGAAAAACCTAATAAAATATTAAATTACCAACAGCGACTTATTCACTACAAAATTCGTATTACATATTTACATTAATAGTGGAGCGAATTTGATTTAACAACGTGACGTTTTCTTTTTTACAAATATAACGCGATATCTCGAGAATTACTTCGAATATCGGATTCATTTTTTTTAGATTTAAAATCAGATGCATGAGCGCTGTCCGTGAGATCATTTTAGTTTTCGAAAATATATAACTCTTTTTCTGAACAAATATTCAATGTGATACTTTGCTTTTTATGTAGTCAAATCTTCGGTAAGCGATAAACTTTTTTATTTCTAGATAAACTTTTGAAAATATTTTAAACCAAAAAAATATGCCATACCGTTGATTGAGGTATACCTCAATCAACGGCCATACTTTGTTTTTGATACGAATTTTTTACCGATGCGCCGCGAATTCACGTTTCGCAACAGTAGCCAAGGCTAGCAAAAGCTTTTTGCGTTGCATGTTATTATCAAATGAAGTTAGTATGTTGCGCAATTTACAAACGTCCTGTAAAATAAAACCTTTACATAATCAACATTAAAAGTTAAAACTATGATAAATAAAAACGATCATAGGATAGCCGGGATCACTAATTCAGCTTAGTACACAACACAATTTTTAAAGCTACCCTGTAAATTTCGGAAAGAATGGTTTTTCGCCAGACTAAGTTTAACTCATGTTCTAGGCACCAGGAATCGAGCTAAGCGCTCCAAGCGGCTAGAACTTCGTCCTCAAACGTTTTAGCCCGGTTAGTTGAATATCTTCCCAAATACCTCAATCAACGCACATACATATTAATACATTTGCATCAATCAGTGTTAGGCCTAAATGCATACAGGGAATTTATTTTAATAGTTAACATAAGCGTTTCGTTTCTATGCCACCATTTAATCATACAGGTCATTTCCATAGTTACAAATGGGACCAATAGATTAGAGCGTGTATTTTACGAGTTAACATAGGAATTATTACTTGTCACAAAGACAATTAAAAGTTATCCTAATATATACCACTAAAGAAAAGATACAACACACAAGTTGTTCCTACGTATCTACTTTTTAGTTGCATACCTACATTCCGATAACAAAATTAAAGTTTCTCATTAGCAAGTATCTAATTAAAATTCGTATGTTAACTCGTAAAATAAACGCCCTAATCTATTAATATCATTGGTAACTATGGAAGTGCCCTGTATGATTAAATGCTGGCATAGAAACGAAACTGCTATGTTAACTATTAAAATAAATTCACTGTATAAAAATTTGTCAAATGTGACATTCCCAGAACTGGTTTCTATAGTAACTCTAGGACTTAAATCTAGCGCAATAGCGGAAAAATTGATAACAGGAATTATACCATCTACTATGCAGGGGAAAGAATACAAGGCAGAAACGGCACAGCCTTTATGATAAGTCACAAGATGAGAGACAAAGTACTAAACTTCCAAGCAAAGGGTGGCAGATTATCAATCATGAGATTAGAAAACATCCAAGCTAACATAACTATAATAAACGTGTACGCACCTACAAAAGATGCCAAAGAAGAAGAAAAAGAAGCTTTCTACGAACAGCTTCAAGACACTTTCGAAAGCATCCCAAGAAATGATATTAAAATAATCATAGGGGACTTTAATGCACAAATCGGTAAAGAGGAATACAACGACAACATAGCGGGCAAAGAAACTATACACAACTCAACAAAGAATAACGGGAAAAGGCTATGCAATTTCGCAACAATAACGGATACATATTATGTAGTAAGTACTAAATTCAAACATAAGAGGGAACATAAGATAACATGGACGAGGCCAGGGACGACAGATGGTAACCAAATAGACCACGTGCTAATAACAAATAAATGGCTACGAATAATAAACGACACAAGATCATACAGAGGAGCAAACGCAGATACGAATCACCTGCTAGTAATGACAAAAATTAAGATGAAAATAATAAAGAAATAAAACATGAGAGCAAACATAAAGCGATGGAACACAGAGAAATTCAAGGACACTGAAACGAGAAAAGAATTTGAGGAATCGATAAACGGAAAATTATCAGCAAGTGCAAATGGTAACATAGAAAAATAGTGGAGAATAGTCAAAGATAGTATGATAGCCGCGGCCAGCGAAACATTAGGACAAGTAGGAAGGAAAAGAAATAAAGACTGGTACGATGAGGAGTGTGAAAATAAAACCAGGGCCAAAACCAAGCAAGAAATAACTGGATAGCAACAGGAGAGTTAGAGAGGGCACTCTACAAAGGGAAAAAGAAGGAGGTAGACAAATGCTGCCAAAGAAAAAGAAAGTAGTGGATAGAGGATTTGATGAAGAATATGGAAGAAAACAGCAAAGATAACAGGAAATTATTCCAACACAAAGAGCCAAAACATTAAGAACAAGACAACAGCAAAAATAAGCAAAAGAAAATGGGAAACATACTTTACAAACTACTTTGAAGAAACAAATACTGTGAAGGATATATACGAAGTAAGAGGAAACAATAAGGAAGACGAAGAACTACCCACATATGAGGAGTATAAGGAAAAAATATAGCAACTCAAACAGAATAAAGCGGCGGGACAAGACACAGTAGTAAATGAGTTAATAAAAAATGGAGGTGAAAAACTACTAGAAAGAATTTACAAGTTAATTGTAGAAATATGAAAGGAAGAAAAAATGCCAGCAGAATCGAATGATGGACTGATTTTACCCATTTTCAAGAAAGGAGAACACAGTAACTGTTCTAATTATCGGGGACTAACACTCTTGAATGCAGTGTACAAACTTCTAACGACATTAATAAGAGAAAGGGTAACAAGATACACAGAAAAGAAGTTGGGTGAATACCAGTGCGGTTTTAGAAGAGGCATATCAACAATCGACGCCATCCACACAATGACACAGATAATAGAAAAAAGCTATGAACACGCATCAGAGCTGCATATAATATTCGTAGACTTGAAACAGGCGTTAGACAGCGTGAATAGGTACACACTAATGGAGGACATGCTTAGAATCGAAATACCGGAAAAGCTAATCCGACTAGTAAAAATAACAGCAGCAAACTCCAAGGCTAGAGTAATAACAGAGGAAGGATATACAAAAGAAATCAACATAAAAAAAGGAGTAAGGCAAGGCGACGCACTATCAACAGTTTTATTCAATGTAACCCTTGACGCAGCCGTCAAAGCAATAGAAGTAGCTAAGACAATAACAACAAACATGACACAGATAGTAAGCTACGCAGATGACCTGGCACTCATCGCAAGAGATAGACGAACTCTAGACAAGCGGGTATTGGATCTATCAACGGAGGCAAACATGAGGGGGTTAAATATAAATGAAGAAAAAACAAAGTACATGACAGTAATCAGAAGAAACACAGAAAATATACAAGAAATAAAAATTCAACAGTACAAGTTTCGAAAAGTGGCAAATTTCAAATATTTGGGAGTAACGATCAACGAAAAGAATGAATGAACAATAGAAATAGCGGAAAGAATCAAAGCAGGTAACAGAGCCTACTGGAAACACCAAAAACTCTTAAAAAATAGCTACCAAAGTATAAACACAAAACTTAGAATATACAAAGCTGCAATACGTCCAACAATAACTTACGCAGCCGAGACAATGGTCCTAACAAACAAAGACGAAGAAGCTCTGTAAATCATAGAAAGGAAAATATTAAGAAAAGTATTTGGGACAGTTAAGACAGCAGAAAGAGAAATAAGAAACTTAATGAACCACGAAATTAGAGAAAAAATGAAGGGCAAAGATATCGTAAAAGATATAAAAGCGCAAAGACTAAAGTGGTATGGACACATACTTACAAGGGAGACAGCCAGAAATGTTAATAAGAAGAATAATCAATTGGAGGCCCGAAACGGGAACACCACGAGGGAGGCCCAAGACTAGATGGGAAAATCAAGTCCATGCTGACGTCAAAAGTCTAGGAGTAGAAGGATGGAGAAAGGCTATCCTAGATAGAAAGGAATGGCATAAAATGCTGAGAAGACCAAAACACACAACAGATAAATAAAAAAAGGATGAACAGCAGACCAACAGAGTGATTCACTGTAAAAACCGAATCTAACGAGCTCACAGCGCTTACCATTCCGTTTAGGAATGAACAGCATCCGACATAATAATTTTCATTGCTTGCTTGCTTGCTTGACGCCACTTTGAGAGCGAACCCGTGGGCCGAATTGGCTGATTTTGGTGTCAATCGACTCAGGGCGACGCTAGTAAGCCAGTAGTAGGGTTTTCAAATTTTTATAAGTGACTTTTTTTTATGTGGATTTTTTTGCTGATAGCTAACCTCAAAATTAACTCGACACACAAAATGGATCACTCTTGTACAAATTGCATTAAATGAATTATTTCGCGCCCAATTTGGGTGCAGAACGCTAGTATATATAATATATTGTTATGATACATAAAGAGCAGTTTTGGATGAAGATAAATGTAAAAATAGAATTTGGAAGATCAATACAATCAACTTAGAAAAGTTAAAAAAAATGGCTGTTTAAATGAAAGTCATTAATAGAATTTGAATTTGATGCAAATTAAGATGAAAGGTATAGCACTTGAGTATTCTATAGTAGTTTTGAAAGTGATAAGGTAAATACATGCTCATATTACAGATGACAAAGATAATTTCTATTAAAATAATATGATGAAGAAGGTAGAACTCAAATAAGTTTAATTTGTAGATGGCATGAATAATTGTAACATAGGATCTAAGGAGATTTTGTTATGATTATTAGAAAATAACAACTCAGAAAATAAAATGTACTTTTGATATGATTTTTCGATTTTAATAAAAACTTAAAAATTTTACCCTAATTTTTAATAGGTATATAATAATGGTGAGGCACTAACACCCCATGAAGGAGCTTGGCCTGCAAGGCGGAAGGTTAGAGCTTCCGTATCCTCGCTCTCACACCCGGCTGTCGCGTGTCAAATTCATGACACGTGGTGATGTGGTGAGCAACACGCATTAGACAACCGCATTATTACCCCTTGTTGGGATTGGAATGAACGAGTCCGCAAAAGGATCGAAACTTCCCATCACTAATTTGGATAGTTACTAAAAATAAATAAATAAATAAATTAAATCAAATGAATTATTTATTATTTCGAACGTGAACCACTTGTTAGTTTTTCGATCGGATGTAAGTTACTCGAAAATAGCGAAAAATCTATCAAGAGTAAAAAAATCAGACAAAACTTAAGTAGTTTTTAGCCTAGAATGCGCATTTTCAATCAAAATTGGAGGTTCCTCTTTAAGATTTTAAAGTTGCCCCGTGCCCTACTCACAGGAATGGGCATGGGGGCTCAATTTTGGTATTATTCTATAGCTTTTTAAAAATATCAAATGAGCGTTTTTCCGTGTCCCGATCCAAAGCGTATTTTCCAGACTTTTAGGACAGCCGGTATATGAAGTTTCAACGTCATACCTCTTTTCGTTTTTGAGATATTCTGTTCACACACACCACAGACAGACCAATAAACAAAAATATTTTTTTGGGTTCAGAGGACTCTAAAACGTGAAGATCTGTTGAAAACTCAATGTCGAATTTTTGGGGTGAATCCAATACTTCCTTTATTGTAAAAGGAACTAAAAAAATTGGTCAAAGGTCAATAACATTTCTGGGTCTTAAATTGCTTAACGCATTACCGGGACAGTTACTAAAAATCACCAAACATATAATCTATATCAGAACAAGCGAGTAGTTCAGGGCGTGACCACTTATAGTTTACACAATATAAGTCAGGTAAACACAGTTTATTGGTATAAAATTAAAGTAACCCATAAATAGCCAGCAATGACGAAGCGAACATAACTAACAATAAGGGTTGAAACGGTAATGGTCCGACGCCCGCAAATCCACCCAACACCTTCGCTTTTCTCTACCAGAATGCTCTCATTTCGGCAACGCTACTTATTCCCAGATTGTATGGGTTTTGCAGGCGCCGTTTCATTCGATAGGAAATTATCTATCGCGTTCCTTCTACTATCCCATTAAACAAAACAATTTAAACGAAACCATAAAATAGCTCAGCGCCAGCGTAGCTCAATGGTTAGAGCATTGGACTGCGGTGCGGAAGTCTGGAGTTTAAATCCCAGATCGATGCCTGGCGGGCGGCCTACCCAGTCGCTTTAAATAATTGGGGACCTGCGTTCGAAAGAACAAGGGGTAGTAATGCGGTTGTCTAATGCGTGATGCTCACCACACCACCACGTGTCATGAATTTGACACGTGATAGCCGGGTGTGAGAGCGAGGATACGGAAGCTCTGACCTTCCGCCTTGCAGGCCAAGCTCCTTCATGGGGTGTTAGTGCCTCACCATTATTATTAAAACATAACTCATAGGCGGATACATTAATCCAAATATCGTCGGCCTCGACATCTATATGCTATATTTGCCAGTTACATCTCCCTCCCTCTCTCTCTCTCTCTCGTATCACTTGTCCATCTTTGGAAGTAGGTTTTCTCAAGATCTTTCCATTCTACCCTATCTTCTGCCTTTCTTATTTGGTTTGTCCCTGCAGGTTTCTTAATATTGTCTCTCCAGCGCATCAGCGGTCTTCCAACAGTCCGTCTACCATCCCGCGGTCTCCAGTTTGCTATTCTTTTTGTCCACTTTGTTGCTAGTGGTAGAAAACGCAGAAATTACAACCTAGGCAGATGATACTGCATTACAAGCCACAAATACAGACCCAATGATAGCTTCGCAATACCTCCAAGAATAGCTTGATAGAACACAAGCGTGGCGTATCCGAGCAAATAGAAGCAAGTCAGTTCATGTGACATTTACAATGCCTCGACAAACATGCCCACCTGTGACGTTCAATAACCAGCAATTTACCCAAACAGATGATGCCATGTATCTCGGTATACATCTGGATATAGAGACCGTACATTTTGTCCAAGCAAAAACAACTCATTATAAAATTCGGTAAGCTATACTGGCTAATTTGCAAACATTCTCGATTATCATTAGAAAACAAACTGCTCATATACAAAACCATACTAAAAGCCCAGATAAAAGTATGGGGTACAGCCAGCAATTCAAATATTGAAATATTGCACGCACTTTAAGCAACCTACTGTGAATTATCACCGGATCACCTTGTTACAGTACAAATACAACCCTACACAGAGATCCATCCATGCCGACAGTTAAAGAAGCAGTACAATAATTCAGCAGGACGTAGTAGAAGAGGTTAGAAATACATTCGTGTTGCCTGAAGGTCAACTTACTTACTCGACAACACCACAATGCCTCATATACCAAACCGGCAACATCGTACAGAACTGTGCGAATAGCGCAGTAAAAGTGAAACAGAATGAAGTGTAGCGCAATATGCAAACAAAGCTTTAAAACCTAGAAGTGACGTAACAGGTGTTTACTTCCGACACATTTACTTATTATTCATTTAGTAGAACAGATTATAAATTTGCATTGGAGTTTAAATGTAAATGTTAATATTAATGTATCGACAAATCTAACAGTACTTCCATGGTAGAGTTTTCATGTCAAATATTAGTATGAAAGAGTTAGTCTATCATTTCGGTTTTTCATGCACAAATCGCTTAATCAATTGCTCTATGATTTTGTGTAGCTATGGCTAATCAAAGCAACTGAGGTGTCGAACTTTTTTGAAGTCTGTTTTAGGTTGTAGAGAATTGAGTACGCATATTACTTTAGTGAGTTTTCGTAAGTTAATGGACTTACCGGTTGTAAAATACTCTTTTACGCCAGCTAGTAATTTGAATACCCTTTCTTAATTATAGAAAAGAACCGCACACCGTCTTCACTGCAGTATTCGGTCCACCGATATCTCCATGTAGCCTGAACGATCGTTTGATACGATTTGAAGCTGGTTAGAGTCATTGAGAAATTTAGGTTTGGAGCTCGAGTCTAAAACCGTGTGCCATTTGCAGTAAAATAGTTATTTACTCCATAGTTAGTGACAAATTACTTACTATAAACAATTTGCAAGCCTCTTATTGATAGTAAGTAGGTACAAGAAGTATAATGTTAGTCACGGTTTTTTGCGAAATAAATCTAGTTGAACATGTCGATAAATGCTTCCGATTTGGAAATCGTTTTTATAAGGTATGTGCAACTACAATTCGTATAATCTAGTGAAAGAAATATTTTGATCAATACAATACGACTCATGAAAAGTTATGCCATTCTACACAAACTGGCGAAGAAATCAGCCGATAGGTTGTGTCGTTCTCAAGTTATGATGTTCATATCTATTCGACGTTACATATTCGACTTTTCTTAATGTTCCGACTTTACTTTAACGTCAAAGCAGTAAACTGTAAATTTGTATAAAGTAGTTGAAAGACTGCGGAAAGTTAAAATTAATTCAAAATGCGTTGTAAACCAGCAACTAACTTTCTTGAAGTAAATTTTTTAATATCAGCAGTAAAAACAAAAATATGATCATTATAAGTTACCTTATGATCACTCTATGTTAGCAGCTTATATTGTTATGCTGTCCTCCCTCAAATTTTTAGAATTTATAAACGATCGTATTTTTATATTTTCTCTCATAATTTGTAGAATCAAACTCTGGTAAAGACAATTTGACACCAAGCAACGTCAACGTAAATTTGAATGTGACTTTTGAATTTGATAGATGTACCGCGCATCGGACAGCAACGGTTTCCGCTGCCATCAGAAAGTTTAAGAGATCTGCACGTCGAATCTTTAGGTAAACTTACCTGGAAATCCCCTGGGACCGGAGGGTCCGGGAGGCCCTGGTGGTCCTGCGGGCCCAGGAGGCCCGGAAGCGAAGCTGGATAATCTAACGGCTGTGCTCAAAGCGGATATCTGGAACAAAAAGTTCAGCTGGTGTGTTTTGGAAACAAACTTAGGGATCAAGCTTCAGTTGTTTTTCTTTTAAGGGCGCTGAAGCCACATGAATAACTTCTGAAAAACTTCAATTTTGATTAGCATGTTGTTGAGGGATATCCGCTCCACAACTACATATCTCTGCGTGGGACAACTTGCAAAACGTTATTATAAATGTAAATCAAAAATGCATTTATTCCTTTCTTACAAGTAATGTTTATGCACTGCTAATGATGCTGAATACATGGTGCCTTTCAAAGTAATAACCAAGAATAAAATACCGTAAAACCAAATGAAACTAAACTTGGCATTAGTGACATGTTTCAGAAACGACACACAGGTTCCACTTTCAGGCAAAATTGTGGTTATAAAATTGATAAAACTTAAATTGCAGGAAGTAAAATTAATAATTCAAAGTGAAGTTAAATTTTAGTTTACGTTGTATGAAATAATAGTATATTGTGTAACTACGTTAGTAGAAAAAGTGATAAGTTCACTTTTTCTACGTGTTACATGTCTATTTTTTATCCGATCGGAATAAACCCATCTGCGCAGCATAACCCCAACGCTACTGGCGCCTGTATATTGTGCTTGGTAGTAATCTAGTAATCTTGTATTTCCTGATTTTAATGGAAAATTTTCAAAACTGTCACAAAAATCCTACTACATATTAATAAGTTGTGTTTATATTTCCTTAGAAGATTACTGTAAATTTAGTGAACCGAAACAATATACAGTGATTGAAAATAAGACGGATAAACAGTGAATAGTGAAAATAGTGTAATACTCAAACTCAGACCCAGCATCAAATTTAAAATATAGGAACACCGACTGTAAACAACTTATCGAAACATTTTAAGAACATCCGATGAAACAACTTTATTCAGACAAGTACTTATAAAAACCGTGTAAGTCAATTACTGAAGAGCAACACCGTCATCTTTGGGAATATTACTGGTCTTTGGAATATAATTTACGACTTACCGTTCAGTTTTCGCAAATGCAACTTATTGTCATGGAAACTCATACGATAAGAGCTATTTTCAGGCACTCGTTCTGAAAATTATGCATTAATGTACAACTTTTAGTTCAAAACGTACTTCTTTACAGAACTGTTTTGGAAAAATTTTCTACTAGATGAAACAGGGCATATATCCCTAGGCTGTAATGTATAATTTCACATTTAAAGAGTATTAGATTTAAGCAGTTTATTTAATATAATCAAAAGTTCGTAAAGCCGACACTGTACTGTTCTGTGAGAGCATTATGAAGCTAATTTCGCTGGTGTAGCGATAAACGCATGTCTGGGCCTGCTCGCGGGATGAGGGAAGTTTCAACCCATTCATATTTTACGAAAAGTTTAGCTCCCGTCAAGGGTTGCACGTGTGCGACTCTAAAGTATATTGTGCGGATTCGCCCCAAGGTGAGCCAAGTTAAATAGAACTGGCTTAAATGGGCTTGGCACTATTTATATTGCTGCCACAGTTTTAAAATGCCGCGAACAAGCGTTTACAAATTAAATGAACGTAATTTTACCGTGTACTAGGTTAGTTTGCAAAATGTGCAACATCCAAAGGGTACTCTTTGATGCGTTACGAAGTCGTGATGGGAGCAAGTTCTGGTCCACTTACAGGTAAAATGTTTTCAGTTTACAAGCGATAAGCAATCTCTTCGGCGATCTGAACATTGGACTTAAAAATGCGTTTATGCACCCTAATTCTGTTCATTTAAATACATACAAGCGCGACCAGGGCTGGCTTCAGGTCAGAGCCGCCTTTGAAGACCTTTTGACTTTTGCTCTTTTAAGGCCAGTTGTTTCGGCGCCATTTTAATATGTTTTATTGATGTTCTATGTGTGTTTGATGCGTGTTCAATTGTACAAGCGTGTAGACTCGGCTATCTCGCACTTACGTGTTTCTAGAAACGAATTCTATTTTTCTTTGAATTTCTCTTTGTTTTTATGTTTTTTAAAGTCAATAGATTGTACAAACAAATTAGCGTTTCTTGTGCATTGTTTCAAGTCAGTGTCAGCCGGTTTGGAAGAGTGGGGTACTAAGCGGCTTTCATATATACCGGACAAGAGAGCAAATAATTATTTAAACTTTAAAGCGTACGAAACGTCTTGTTCAAATCCAAAGTACCACATGAGGAGCTAAATCTTACGTATTGTTACAAGGACTATTTCGGAAAATTTACATTTTGCGTGGTTTTTAATATATGTTGACTGTAGTTACTAAGGAAATCGACTACAGATATTTCTAGATTTTTACGAAGGTATAATGCTTGTTTGTTATTGTAATATTTCAATGTTTAGGTAAAATTAAGAATGCTTAAAATGTTGTACGTACTCATCGGGAAATACCCTTTACAGAACTTGCAGGCTTTCAAGCCTCGCTCTCGGCATTGGCCTGAAATGCATTTATGCGTCCTGTAAAGATGCTCTTTACGGACGTAGATTACTATGTACTAAGTCCGGTAAATGAATTTTTACATCAGGAGTTCGAGTACTGAAACAAGTACTGCAAAGGATTATTTACCGGACGTATAACGTACAACGTTTTATTTGATACTGAGTCGCATGTTTTGATTTTTAAGTAAAGGTAATATTAATCAAGAAAATAATTAAGGTCTGGGCCCTATTTCATGAAACAATTTGGCAACTTTTCACTTTGCATTTGTTAAATTTTGAAAGAGCCACAGTTTGGGTAAAATATGTTAATCAATTTGTCGATTTTCACCTGTTTAGTTGCACTTTGTATAATGTTGATGAAATTTTACTTTTCAGCTTTTCGAAAATATTTATTATGTATCAAAAATTGATTGAAAATTGCAAAGTGCAAAGTGAAAGGTTGTGAAGTTGTTTTATGAAATAGATCCATGGTTGCTTTATGTATAGTAACGCTAGCAAGGAAATTTTTGAGCCGTACTCATGTATTACGTCATTTTATTATGGCAAATGGAACATTACAGTACCGAGTCCCGCAAGCAATCCTTAACCGGACTCAGCACTGTAATGTTCCATTTAGCGAAATTAAACGAGTCCCGTAAATGAAATATTACAGTATAGAATGAAATAAATGACCTACAAACCACAGTCTTGTAAAAAGGAATGTAAAGGCATTTATCGCTTGGGCTGAAAATTGTGCAGTTCAAAATAAAAACTAAATAGTGCCCACGTTCGTGGTTTTAGTGAATGAAGAATTTGGAGCAAATAGTATGATTTTATCTTATCTCACAAAAGTTTACAGCCACACGAGTGCCGATGGAGTACACGATAATATGGAGGGAAAAACTTGATATTGGTTAACTGAAAGGGTTTTTATTAAGTATGTACTGTAATTGACATATGGTGAAGTGATGGAATAAAACTTAATGACTTGCAAAACTAATTTTAATTAATATATTAACATTGAATTTAGAAAAAAATGTTTAAAGTAAAATCAGAAGTAAGTATTACCAAAACGAAAGGTGCTAAAAGCTAAGAACCATTAATGCACGAAATAAAGTGGAATTTTAGAAAACACTATGAAAATGAAACAGCTGTGGGTGTAGTAAACGATATAACTATCGATGTAGAAAACATTTAAGTTATTTTTTATTTCTAAATTATAACGTATTTTGCAACGAAAGACTCTCGGGATTGAATTGCATGGTGAGATAAAAGAATTAAACGGTTCGACATCTTCATAAAGGGCTTCATCAGGAATGAAACAAACGAGCACGGTAACTCAACGATTAAACCACGCCATATGCGAAACTATTTTGTAAGAATAAAGGATAGAAGAGCACGGTAACTCAAAATGTTAACTACGCCAAAGGCGAAACTCTTTCAGCGGTCGAAAAAAGAATGCTAAATTCATAGTCAAGATCCATCGAAGTTGTGTGAAGAGAGCTGGAGAGTGCTGTTTAGAATAACCGAATCAATTGAAACAGGCTTCGAGAATAAAGAGTACACTGTGGTAGCCTTCATTGACCTTCAAAATGCCTTCGACAAAGTTTGGCATCTAGGACCGCGATATAAAATAACAAAACTGGGAATCCCTAATTACCTTATCAATATAATCTCGTCATTCTTAAAAGACAGGACATTCTCAGTGAGGGTGCATGCCACCACTTCCAATAAAAGGCCAATTACAGCGGGAGTACCGCAAGGTAGTATATTGGGGCCTACTTTATTCAACATTTACATGCACGATTTGCAAACTACCAACAACACTACCTTGGCTATGTTTGCGGATGATACCGCTGTCCTATCTCAAAGCGCAAATCTTCAAACAGCGGTTAATCACCTTCAACGTGCTTTAGACGAGATGTGCAAATGGTTTGAAAATTGGAAAATCAAAATTAATACAACCAAAACTCAAGCAAAAATCTTCACCTTGAAGCAAATCAAAAACTTACCTAATATAAGATTAAATCAATGCATGATCGAGTGGAACGGAAAGGCCTCAGCAATTAAATACTTGGGTGTCTACCTAGACTACAGACTTGGATGGCGATTTCATGTGAATAAGAAATTAAGTGAGTGTTACGCCAGACTTGGTATGTTATACCCACTGATAAATAGAAAATCACACCTACGTGTTGAGTGCATAACGTTAATCTACCAGACAATACTGAGACCCATCTTGACCTACGCGTGCCCAGTATGGAGGAACACATCAAACACACATTTCAAAAAACTTCAAATATTGCAAAATAAAGTGACTCGTATAGCAGTGAACTCGCCGTGGTTCTTGCGGAATGAACAATTACACAAAGAACTTAATTTACCGCTGATCCTAGACCACATAAATAAACGGTGTACTAAATTTTTCGATACGATCAACGGGTGTCCTACTGCAGTGACCTTTAACCTCGGACAAAAAAACAAACACCAAAGATTAAAAAGAAGACTCCCACAAGACTTATTAGAATAAATACTCAACCTGTATTCACAAGCATTAGATACATGTATTAAGTTTAATGTACAATGTAAAATACGATTATTTTAATAATTCTCACTATGTTAGTTTAAGTTAAGTGCAAGATAGAACCGAATCATGTATAGCAAATTAATTGCTGAGCTGATTTCATTAAATTTAAAAAAAAAGAAATAAGCGTTTTCAATATGGAATCTTGATTCAAATAATTAGAGTGTTTGTAAATATCAATTATTTCAACAATGTTCATGCTAAACAAGAATGAAGATTTGCAAATGACAGAAGTTTAATCGAAAATGATATTATGGCCAGTATCGCTTTGGTTGGCTGATGATGATACGAGACCTGACCTGAGATAACACTGGTGATTAGAGTTACGGGTTTTACTAAATGTCATATTTCACCAATATACACAGCATTACAGGAGCAGGTGACTCTGTAAATACTTTTTAATGACATGATTCTTCACCATAGGTTGAATCTATGACATCTTGCTCAAATGTTTGAACACTGTTTTGATGTTTTGTTTTCCGAGAAACTTCCCTGTGCGATTGGTTACTTGCTGGATATAAGGACGAAAGACTATTGGTGAAGAAGAACCGGTTTTCAAAGATTTGGGTGGCTGTGGATGGAAAACTGCGTATGGCAATGTAACAATTGTTTCTAAGAGCTTGCTCTTCTATCCCTTACCCTTGCAAAAGAATTTCACCTCTGGAGTGGTTTATACGCTGTGTTACCGTTGTTAGCTACAGTTTTTCTACATATTTTCAAATATCACAACACTACTAGAGTATGTTTGAGGGCCCCCATATAGACTCAGCGGAGACGGCGCGCAGTTCTTTAAATGATGTAATTATCAAATATAATGAAAGCTAACAAGTCTGTAAATTACAACAATAATACTCAGATAGGCCGAGAACTTATAAACTCAGTTTAATCGCAGGAGGCAATAACACCATATCTGAAATATATTAGGTAGCTGTAACGAAATCGTACAATGAATGATATACGCAGTGCATTAGATTTAATACGCAACGCTGCATAAAGTAGCAAGTACAGTAATTCTTAAGGGCTTTACATACTCGAAAGATGCACTCTCAAATAACGGCAACATAGCAGTGATGAGCACAATTCAATACGCAATCTAAGATTAAACCAGTAAAATGCAAAATTACATACTAAGAATAGCTTCAATTTGTTCACATTGCATGCTGCACAAATATCATTGCCATAGATCATTAGGGCGTACGCTACTTATCTGAGAGAATCATGCGTCTGCAGGGGGTAAATCAAATAGCCTCCAAACGGGCTCTTACAGCTGCTGCTGTAGGTGGAGGATTCTGGCAGACGTCACCAGTGGAACACTTAGGCGATGTGCCCAAAATTAAACTACGCGCTTAGAAGCAGGGGGGTAAGCACGGCATCCCAAGTAAGTGAAATCGCTGAAGTTTTTACAACTTCCGGGTGACGCTAGAAATGTTGGCTGAAAGCAGCTAAATGCTAACGTTAACAAAATCGAAAATAAAGTAACCACTCACCCTGTATTACCAGCGTTAATATATGACCAGGACGGCTAACAATTTGTAAAAAATGATCCGCCTAAAAGACGTGGACTTATTCGTACCACATACGTGTTTCCAAGCCCAGAGTCCGCATCAAGCGAGCTTCCACGAAGAACCTCTCAAAATACCAGGAGCCAAGGAGCGAACTTGGAGCACAACATATTGCATAAATTTTGTCGGCTGAAACCACGTTTTTGGAGGAGAGGCAGGCTATTCGGATCCTAACAAGACAATTCATATCTCAAAAAGTGAACCAGGCCTGCAGGACCAGATAAGCGATTACAGATAAAAACAAAACAAAACGAATGGCGTAAAACACTTGATGAAGCTGTCCGATAATGTAGATTCCTGTATATCAGCACGAGACAGCGCGAGCGGACAATAAAGCTGCGTTCACACGAAGACCGCGTTCAAATAAAGGAGCGTTTACACGGCCAATGATTATGTACAAATAAAATAATAACGCTGATTACGCTTTTGACACGTAACAACTTTTTTTAAACAAAAAAAACTGTATCCGAGTAGGACACCAGAGAATATGGAAAGAACCCAGGACAAAATATCTCGAGACTCCAACATTTGAAAACCCAAAACCCGCACCACCAAACAGCATTTATCTGTAAGGACAGTGGCGATTCCAGAAGGAACCCGAGGCCAGAGCAAACTCCACGACAGGGATCGAGACCGCTCGTCGCTGCTGGGTGGAAATGCTGCGCCAGTGAGCAGCCTCGTGACGACCCATTTCCAAGAAGCTTCAACCCCAAAACCCTCCAAAACCACCACAAATCCCCACAAGGTACCGCCCCTGATGATGTCCTAAAACCACCGAGGCGGAAGTAAACCTCCATATAGTTAAGGCACAGTCAGAAAAGATGGGTGACATCAAATCGTTTCTACACAACACGGCTTGGTCTGAAGGGTACTCCAAAGGGCGTCGACGAAGATGATAGCGAGTCTTAGACTTTTCATAAACCTTATATAACTGACGTCTAATATCAGCATAAAGTGGCTTGAGGATGGCTGCACGACTATCTAAATCTACGATCGAATTGAATTTTAGGATTTCCTTCATCTAACGTAGGTTCATGGCTTAAGGAGCTTTCTCTGTAGAAGTTAATGAAATAGAGGGTCTTTCCCGTGACCTCATGAACCGAAGTGCGTATGGCACAAGCTACATTGGAAAGATATTTGTTCCAGTCTCGGTGATGAGATGATACGTAGGCGATCAACATGGTTTTCAGCACTCTGTTAATACGTTCAATAGGGTTAGCCTGAGAATGATAATTCGCGGTGAACAAAATGCTACAAAGAATACTTGTTGGATGAGGACTGAAACTGACGACTACGAAATTGAACGCCATTGTCACAAATGATGCGCTGTGGCGCATCAAACATCAAGAAAACATGCTTCTCGAAAATATGCGAGATAAGATTAGCAGACGCAGTAAGGAGAGGAAACATGAGTGGGAACTTGCTAAAACAGTCAGCCACTATCAAAATATAGGCATACGCACGTGACGAACAAGGTAGGGGCTCTACAATATCGCAACAAATTACCTCCCAAGGTTTGACTAAGGAATGACCACCCATATAACCCCCAGGAGCTCTCTGCTTTGGTTTGGTGCGTTGACACGTTTTTTGTAACGGCGGATATAAGTAGCAACGTCATGACGTAATTTAGGCTAATAATATTTCTGCAAGATACGATGGAAGTTTTATTGACACCAATATGATCAGCGGTAGGACTATCGTGATTCGGCGTTGCGTTTTAGGAACAATCAATGTCAAATGATCTTCATCATTTGCTAAGTCAGGATAATAGATTCGAACATACTTATACAACTGATCGTTGCTGACTCCAAACAGGGAAACTTACGAGGATTTTGGGTGACTAAGTGACACATGTGATTATATCAAGGGTTAAAAGCGAGTCCGAAAGGCAGATCAACAGTATCGATAACGGAGACGGCACGAGATAAAGTGTCGGGTACGACGTGTTCTTTGCTTTTTTGATGAACAATATCAACATCATACTGATGAAGGCGCACAGCCTATCGAGCGATACGTGCAAAACAGGGTCTTTAATATCGTTAAGCCATTTTAAGCTGTAATGACACAACCGTGAATGTTGTTCCTTCGATATAGGGTCTAAGTTTTTCGGTAGAAAAAAGGGCAGCGAGACATTCGCGGTCAGTGGTGCTAAAATTTCGTTCGTTCTAGCTAGTGAACGGCTGACATAGCGAATTCATCGGATTGTTGTCGTATGCAATGCATCTCTGGATGACAAAATAGACGGATAAGTCAGGGCAAGCCAGAATCGGAGCAGATATCAAATTAATGCTAAAGGAGTGGAACATAAAATTGTAACGAGATCAGCACCAATTAAACAGATTATTTCCCTGTTTCTCCCGGCATGCACCAACACATTGTGTCAGGACACTTTTAAAGTTTATGAATGTATGAGTTATCGATTTTGCTAAGATTACAACCCTGCTTGTATCTAGCTTTCTTTCATATTTTTCCGTTAAATTTAAGTGTGTTTCGTATTTTGTGCAGGCTTTGGCATTATCTCATCACGCAGCTGTGCCCTAGATCCGGGTTGTGGCTGAACACGTGTGCTTGTTGTCGCTTTGTAGCGTGTCTTCGAGATTGAATTTAAAACGCGAGCCTATGAGAGCAAAAGAGAGGTTTTTGAATGCTGTTTGTTTGATCTCCGTCTGTCTGCGTTGTGGCGGCTCTTCCCTTTCGGCGGGGTGTCGTGATTGAGTTGAGTCAGTCAGTGTTGGGAGTTGGTTGCTGGCTGTTGCTGAGAGCGGGTTCTGAGAGAGTGGCTTCTAGTCGCCCCGCGCGGCTTCGGTTGCGTGAGCGGCCTGTTGAGAGTGTTTCCGTGTCGTTAGACGTGCAGTTGTGTGGTGAGGTAATGCTTAATTCTTTTGATGACCGACGCCCCCGTAATCTCGTGTGCCGTGCAGGCCTTATACCACTTTTACGTGGGATTCACAGCACGAGGGCGTGCAGAAGGCCACCCTATTTGTCTCCATGTGAGCCCCGTTGCCATTTTGGGCCGTATCGTTTCCTGTGAGGCGAAGTCCTGCCACCGAATCTAGAGCCAGGCGATACTGCAATAAATAAGGTAGCGTGTATTGTAGAAGTTAGCTGTTATATAGTTGCCACGTGCATGTAATATGTTGAGCGCTAACTAAAGTTAATAACTGTAATCTTTGTTCCGCTATTATGTTTCACTCACTAAATTAATGCTAGTGACCCAATTCTGGGACCGATGTAATAGTAATATTCGTTCTTTTCATTTTGTACGCTAACGAACGTCCGTAACTATATGTGTTCATGTATTCTTGGACCATGTATATATTGCACTGAATCCTCTTTACAGCTCCTTAACTAAGAATTGAACATTCAAGTCTTAACATTAATCAGCTTTTTTACAAATTGCCCTATTTTGTATTTAATTATATGTTAATAATTACTTTTAGAAAATAGCTCCTGAAAACTCAATAGGGGTGAATTATTTTATCTAGTTACTTGTTTCTGAAAGATTGATTTTCTAATATTTCAAATTTCATTTGCATCATAAGTCACAATTTATGACAACCAAATGTCAAAACAGATTTAAAATTCTAATGACACATGCCCAATCTTTTGAATAGTACACAATAATATTAAAAAAACACAGTAAGTATTTATTTCTTAATTAATTTCATTTTCTTATTGTCCTTATTTAATTTCTAGTTAGGATTTGATAAGAAATCACCCATCTTGTATTTTTCTTACACAATGTTCAAGACAACAACCTATCCCCGATCTGGAACTCGACTCTTTTCATGCACCTTGCTGCAATGCACTCCTCACAGACAAACCACACCTCAATCGTCCAATATCAGCAAACTCCAAATTCTTGACAGCTACCAATGAATAGAGCAAACCTGGCTATCCATCTGCTACTGTAAACTACTTCCTAGAATGCACTTCCTCTCTCCGTAGATACCCTTTTGGAAGCTCCACTCAACAACAAATAACTTGACGTAATCCGATTTACATGTTACATGTCAAATGTAATCTTCAAAATAAAACTGACCCAGTTTGAGTCCTTAATAATTCACTTGTATATAACAATTCTTATATCCATTAGTCTTGTGTACCATATTCGAATAATCTTCATTAATTAATTTCATTATTTCACCTCGTAGATTTTGTCTTTTTACCCTATTTATCTTATCCAAACATTACATTAATAAAACTGGGTTATATTCCATATTTTTAATTAGACCAAAATTCGTTTTCTACATTTTTCAGTTTGTTATTGTGTAATAATCGAAACAAATTTCTTAACTACCTCATTTTCCCTATTTATGCCTTCTAGTCTTAATTATTTGAGTTAAACCTACTAACATTATATATATTATTTTAAAATTAGCATTTCTCATTCATTTTCAAACTGTATTTTATTAATTTTATATTATTTTCAAATCCAGCTGTTCCAAACAAATATCTGCCTTATCTCCGAATAAATCCAAACTAGTTTCCAACCCACTGTAATTTTCCAATTTTAACAAATTTAATTCCAATACACATTTAAGCTTGTATCATTACAATATATATGTGCGTTAGACCAATAGATCGGTTTGTCATATGTTGTCTTGTTTTCCTTGCACCTGTTGCATGCTTATTTTCAGGCTGAGTTGTTGGCAGTGAAAAATTAATGTGAGGTGGAGCCTGGAAAAAGTTGTAAGCGTCAAAGGTAGGTCAGGGCGCTCCGTCGTCGCAGTACGAGGAGTCGCGAGGCTGCACACCGATTCTACTATATCCCGTTTAGCGTTTGGGTTTTGCCAAGGTAAGAAGTTGTAAGGTAGGTTTATTTGCTTCCCGGTTTCTCTGTGGGCTTACTTTTGTATTTTTGTTCATATTGATGGAACTCCGTGGAGCTCAATCTAATTTACCACGGTTTACCATCTATTAGTCCGTTGCCCCTGTGTTATCTCGTGTTGGACCACCCCTTGCTTTACTGAGTCTAGTCGGCACTTCTTGTTATGGGCAGGGCAGTTTTTGTCCCGATTTTGAGCGATATCGACTCGTAAATGTCCTTTTAGACCGTAACAATTGACTCTAGGTTGGATAAAATACTGGAGGTGGATGTGATCGAACGCTTTTGCTAGCGCTTGGTCTAGCCCAATCCTACTTCTGAAGAACAAATATTCAACTTATAAATTTTACGTGCATTTAAGCAATTAAATAAAGTTTCTACGCATGACGCATACCCTCTTTCTCACGTTTCGGCTATCCTAGACCGCTTTCGTGACGCACTTTTTATAATCAGTCTCGATATTAAATCCGCATACTGGTAGGTACCAGTTGAAAAATATTCTCGACAGTATGCCGCAGTAAACACTGTTCCAAACCGTGGATTATTTCAGATTAAACGGATACCGTGTAGGCTCCATAACGCACAGCTACTTAGCAACGTCTTATTGATTAAATTTTGGGTCTCGAATTGGAACATTACGTATTCGAATATCTTGATGACGCAATTATATGTACTTCTACATTGATGAAGTATTAAAACGTATTAAAGATGCCAGAATAATGTTGAGTAAAATTAAAATAGTTGGGTTACGTGCTGAGCTCTCAAGGCTTGTTTGCCGATTCCGAAAAAATATCCGCCATTTTGAACGTTCCGCAGCCTACAAACATTGGAGAGATCAGAATTTTCTTGCATAAAATCGTTAATATCTGCAAATTTGACGTTACATCCACACAAATTTTATCAAACTGATTAGTGTGTCAATGCAAAACTTTTAAGCCACCTAAATATGGGACATTCTATTAAAAAAAGGTAAGTTTGATTCGCCACACTTTTTTAAGACACGCTATATAACCAAAACCATTTTAGTAATGTGCACCACCTTTGTACCCACAACTTTTATATGCACAATATTTATGAAAGTCTCATAGTTTAGAAATATCTTCTATCCTCCACTCCCATCGTTGCTGGATTCTGCATTTTAGGAATTTTTTTATGGATATTAGACGTTCTGCTTCCAATTAAACATTTTTATCTACGACAGTGTGTAAAATTGACTTTTAGTTGATAGTTTTAAGTTTGTAAAACGACTGTTTAATAACAATAGTCACGCCCTGACGTCGTTAGTAGTAACGAGTAGAGATGGGCGCGTGAGTGAGTTTTCGCTCACGTCACGCACGTTTCACGCTTGCTTTAAACACTCACGTTCACGCTCACGTTCACTCACGTTCACGGCGTGACACGCCGCTCACGACGTGACACGCAGCTTTTATTTCAAAATTTAAATTCAGATAGAACAGAATGTTCAAATTTAAAACCAATGAAAAAAATCCTAAACAGAACTAAAAATATGTTTTGCACGTGACATAATTTGCGTGATATGTTGCAATCAGAATAGTTGATATAAAAAGAAACAAATGAAAATTGACTACAATAACTGACGACAAGGGATAAATACTGATTTCTCGCAAATACATTTCTTGCAGCTGTCTTCAAAGACATTACTTTTAATACCAAACGCTGTCATTGGAATTGACGTTTCCCTTATTGGTATGAGTACAGAAGGTATATGTTGCTACGCAACACTTAATTCGTAGGGTTTAAAAGTACTTTTACGTACAAAGATCAACATTTTCAGTGTTAAGGCGAGTATACAAAACAAAACATTACTTTTTTTAGAATAATAAGTTCATCTAGACATGTACACAATAAATTGGTTTAAAAATAAAACGTAATCAACATTTTCAGTGTTATGTTGAGTATACAAAACAAAACATTACTTTTCTAAAAATAGGTTCATCTACACATCTACACAATATATTTTTGGTTTAATAATAAAACGTATTTAACATTTTCAGCGTTAAGCCGAGTATACAAAACAAAACATTGCTTTTATTAGAATAATAATAATAATAATTTATTGTGCCAATTACAGAACAGTAATTCCATTTACAATTGACACATTAATAAACTCACTTAAATGCAAAAATAAACATACCTAATTTTACAAAAACCTAATGTGACAGAAATTGAAAAATGAAAAATTAAACCAGTAAAAAGAGAAGTCTACCAATTATGAGTGTACATTCATGTTGGGGAGGACTGCGAACGTACATAGACATATAATATACACAATAAATAATTTATAGTTCTCTATACGCCACCGATTTAATCATATTCCGTTTCATATGAAAAATATCAATATGGGATGATATTCTGTTTGCCACAGAGCACATTCTATACAAAGGAGAACTGATTGAACTATTAGATACAGGAGTAGGTAAGTAAAAGACTTCACTACTACGTCTGATTACAGCTGGAACACGGAGGGGAATTCGTGCCAACATGGTAGGATTGATTTCAAGTCCATTGAGTATTTTATATATTTGAAATAATGAAGCTACCTGTCGACGTTCATAGAGTGAATGCTTTTTATATAAGTTCAAAAGATTAATATATGGTTCAAATTTAGGATATACGCCGGTTGCTCTAAAATGAATGTACCGCATAAAACGTTTTTGAATTTTTTCAATCATGTTATTAAATTTGGAGTAAAAAGGACTCCACACTACAGAGGCATACTCCAATACAGGAAGTAAAAACGCAGAGTATAATCGCCATAGCACTGAAACAGTTTTAAAATCTTTAGTATTTCTTACAAGAAAACCGTACACTCGATATGCCTTTTGAACCATTGACTCAATATGTTTATGAAATGTTAGTTTGCAATCAAATACAACTCCCAAGTCACGCTTTTGATCAACTTTGCCAATTTCTTGACCGTTAATTTTATACTGATGTACTATTGGTGTTTTCCTTCTAGTAAAAGTAAGACTGGTGCATTTTTGAATATTTAAACGTAAATTATTTTTCTGGCACCAATTGTAAACCTCATTTAAAACATTTTGTAATTGAAAGCAATCATTTAATGACGTTACCTCTTTATAGATCTTAAGATCATCTGCAAACATTAAGGTATGACAATTATCCTTCGGGATACATAAAATATCATTCACAAAGATAAGAAAAAATAGAGGCCCCAGGTTAGTACCTTGAGGTACTCCACATTTAACATTAAATTCAATAGAACTTTCCAATTCATAAGTTACAAATTGAGATCGACCTGCAAGGTACGAACGAAGAAATTCAATTAAATTGCTGTGAAAACCAAATAGTTCAAATTTCTTTAACAATATGTTATGATCAACTAGATCAAAGGCCTTAGAGAAATCAGTAAAGATAACGTCAACTTGGGATTTGATATTAATTATTTCGGAGACATCCTGAGTGAATTGAATTAAATTGGAAGTTGTAGACCTAGCCGGTAAAAAGCCATGTTGATCTAATGAAATTTTAGGTTGCACAAACTGTAATATCTTTTTATACAATATGGTTTCGAAGATTTTAGCAAATGAATTTATTATAGTCACTGGTCTATAATTACAAATATCCGATTTATCGCCTGCTTTATAAATGGGACAAATTTTACCAATTTTCCATTTATTTGGAAAAATTTTAGTTTTTAAGCTTAAGTTAAATATGTGTTGAAGAGGTAGTAATAGATATTCAGCACAGCCTTTGATTATATAAATAGGTATATTATCATGTCCACAGGATGTTTTACTTTTAATCGAAGTGATTGCGTCTTGAATTTCTTCAGTGTTGATGAATTCTATGTTTAAAGTATCGCTAGAAGCTTTTATAAAGGCATGATCAAGATTATCAGCATTATTTGATGCAGAGTGTTGAACTGATGAAAAATAACTTGCAAATGCATTGGCAATCTCTGAGTTCTTACCAAATGATTTGCCCTCGTATTTAAATAATACATGCTGCTGATTGCTGCGTTTTTTATTACTGATATATTTATACAACGATTTTGGGTTTGTAATTAGAGAATCTTGAATTTGGGTGATATACTCCCGATAAGCTTTTTTTATGTCTATTTTAATCTTTCGTCGTAAGTAATTATAATTGTCAAACTGTTCTTGATCTTTCGTTTTATTGAACTTTACTCTAAATTTGTATTTCTTTTTAATATCACGTATGATTTCCTGAGTGAACCAAACAGGATACTTTCTTTTCCGATACGAGATCTTGGGTACGCATTGATCAAGAATTTTGTAAAATGTACTGTAAAAACAATCCAAAGCTTCATTTATTTCATTGATTGTATATAGTTTGTTCCACTCGGCAACCGAAAACATGTAATACAGCTGTAAAAAATTTGCATTTTTAAATGCATACTTTAAGAAAGGATTTTGAGGTGCTCTTTCTCTAACCGAAATTGATGTATTTACTCTACAACTCAGAGAAGGATGGTAAGAATCCTCCTGTATTAGAGGATTGGCTCTTTCGACTAAAATATTTGCAATGTTACTAAAAATTAAATCCAGTGTATTATTGTCGGCGTTTCCAATCGAATTATGTTGAACCAAATTATTTCTTAGGCAGAAACTATTTATTTCGGCCTTAATATTTCTTAAATTTGAATTCGTTTGTGATAGATTGAAATCTCCACATATTATTAAATTTTTGTCGAAAATTCTCAAATGAGAGTATTCCAGCTGTTGAATGACGTAAAGATAATCATTTATATTACTTCGTGGCACAAAGTACATAACAGCAACAAATAAAACAGTATGAAAATTTATATGAAGTTTAAGTAACAAGGCTTCAGTTTTGGAATCGAATATTTCCACTGCATTCGCCTGATATTTGTTATCTACAGCAACAAGAACACCTCCCAGTTTTGATTTCCCAGTTAATTCAGCATTTCTGTCTTTACTGAATACAGAATAATTAGGTGGAAAAATTTCAGAGTCGTATATCGAACTATTTAGACCCGATTCAGTCAATACGATCAAATCGTAATTGCAGTTACAAACATTTAAGTACCAATCATTTAGTTTGGTTCGCAATCCCCTTACATTTTGATAATATAATTGCAGGTCATTTGTATGCATATCTATTTAGATAAATATAAGCGGATAACAATGTAAATAAATATATGACTTAAGTTTTGCGAGATCAGATTCTTTCGAGATTAAAATAACACGGGAATTATCAGAACTACGAATAAAAATTTTGCAGTCACGTATCCAATAATATTTATATTGATTTTCTTTACACCACTCACGCACTTTCTTATGCAATAATTTATTTTTGAGAGTGAGATGCTCGTTGATGTAGATCGGGGTTGCAGGTCCAGGCAATTGCAGATCGGTTGAAGTTACAGAGCGGCGTTTGCGAAATGCATTCAAAAATTCCATCTTTTTCAAACGCGAAATGAATTTGACAATTATGGATTTCGGTGATCCTTTGTTATTATTTGAAGCAACTCGATGTAAGGCGTCCAAATGATTAATATCTATATCACAACCAAGAGAGCGAGCAAGGGTTTGTAGGATGGTAATTAAGTTTTCATTTGGCACTTCACGAATACCATTAATTTCTATATTATTTAGACGGCTATATTGTTGCATTTGATCTACTTCTTGACGGAGCTGTTCGTTTTCTGCCACTAAAGTAGCTACCGATGCCTGAACAGATGTAATCGTGGTCAGCATCTTCTTAAACTCATCTACCTGGATTTTAAATTCGTCGACTTTATCTCCACAAAATTCCAACAATTTTGAATCTGATGATTGCTGCGACTTAATTGAGGTGATATCAGCTTGAATATCAGCTAACTTAGCGATAAGCTTATGTACATCAGCGGAAACGTTGGTAGAACAGTTTGGACAACGCCAACAAAAACCAGGCACATTAAGAAAGTTAAGCAACTCACCAGGCACTGCACCACATTTCGTATGATAAGACGCCTTGCACTCACTGCAACTGATAAAAGGCGTGTTTCTAGTGATTGCTGAAACGCATCCATTAAGGCCACACTTTTCAGGCATTTCAGTTACAAATTGATGGTTCAAAACGGATTTAATTTAATGAACAACTCTTTAATTCAAGAGCTCACTGTAAACACGTCCGTCACCTACAGCGTATGTTTAAAGATCTGACAGTAGTCACACATATGGCGCGATCATGTATTTAACGTAATATGATAATGGCTATACCGTATTGAAAGCACCGGTTCAACACATTACGAAGATTTACCGTGTGTTAATGGGTGAGCGTCCAAAGTCCGCACAACAAAAACCGCTCCATACCAAGAGTGGGCCGAAATATTGATAAAGGGCTTGTAACGTTGTTAAAATATTTGTGTCTTATCATAAAATATTAGATTTACGAATATTTTTACCGTTGCAGCATAGTTTAGTATGTCGTAAGTCACGATAATTACCACTGCAAGGTAATTACAATTAAGGCTTTTATTTTTCTATTGATACTTCCACGCTACCTTTCGTTGCAGTTCTTACGAGTTTCTGGAAAATTAACTGTATGTTATCTTTTCTTTAATCTATGATTAATACAGCATCATCTGTTAAACACACAAATACATTTCGTCTACTTCTCCGATGGAATGTATTTAAAGGTTTATCAGACCAACAAACACTGAGCAGTTGTATTCCCTGTTGTTCTTCATTTAGCTATAGAAATGGCTGGAGTATGTTTACTATTATATTTGACACTAGTCTCTGCGTTATTCTCAGGAGTATAATTTCCCAATAATCTGGTTTTCCAATCGAGTGGTATTGCTTCATTTTTTGTTATATTGTTCATAATTTCAACAAATGTTCTCTCATGTATTTTCCAACAATAGATTTCCCTATTTTCATCGTCTTCATTACTTTGTTTATATATGTTATGATTTCTGTTGAAGGAGTATATCCACTATTATAGACTTTGGATTATATTCTTTAGCTTTCTTATAATATCGTTCCATCCTGTATCATGGCATTTGTTTTTAGTGTGTCACTCGCTTTTGACTTTTTGTTCTTAAGCATTCTCCAAATCTTCTTCTGGAACCCATACGCATAGCCATCTATTTCTTTTGTAATATTTTCTGTCATTGTCAGACATGTAATAACTATGGTATGCGTATTAATTGGTTCGGCTTGGTAGGTTCAAGTCGTACAGCCTCTCTTCAATTCAATCTATTGTCTACTGTTCGAACATCTTTTTCTAAGCCGATGTCAAGAAGGTTGGCATGAAGTCGGTCTACCTGGTTGGTGATCGCCCCCTTGGATGTTTTCCGCTAACTTTGCCTTGGACAACCAACTTCACTTCCACATTTTCAAGGCGTTTATATATTTTTCCTTTTCCTCTGTCATCCTCAAGATGTTGTTTCTTAATTTTGTTCATTCTTCTTCTAAATTGTCGTCATCGTTAATAGACATGTTGTTGATTTTGTGTTTTAATCGCGTATATGCAATACTCGTACAAATGTTTGCTATTGCAGTGATTCCATGTACAACTTTTCTATGTATTCGTTGATTGTTTTAGATGACGTGCTGTATATATTTTTATTTTATCCTATTATGTTATTATAACAATAACTCCTTAACAACAAGTTGCGTTAAGATGCATTTAACAGCACTAGTGTTGTTAAGAAAAATAACATAACGATACTTTATTAGCATTTAATCACATGTTGACAACACTGAAGTGTATTGTCAGTCTATGTCAAATTCAATGTTAGTAGGTTACGTTTTGTTTGTTATTTGACACAAACTGACACAAAACTTAACCTGAAAATCTCAAATTTAACATAACCTGACAGTGCTACCAACAATACAGTATTGAGTTTTTATCTTACTAGTGATACCACCACTGGCTGTCGTAAGTGTCATTAATAACCATTTTTCCTATTTTTTAAAAATATTAGTATTTTAGGATAAAATAAACCGTGTTACAATATACGTACCGTTATCTGCTTTCTACATTACTCGAGAATTTTAAAGAACTCGCTCCTAACGTCGCTCGTTCATTCAAACTACTCTCTCGTAATGTAAAAAGCTTGATAACGTTACTTGAATCGTAAATTACTAGTAACTTATTTTTTCTACTCCTTTATTAGTAAATTGCTAATTAAGCACTGTTTACTTGATTAGTAAATTCGTTGTTTCAAACAATGTTATGTAATGACTAACACGTAATTTTTTTTTATTACGTTACAATTAACTTCAGCAATTGGTTTGGTTACTATAATTACGTATATTATACAGTTGTTGTTTGTACGAAACGGTGTAGTACTGTGACTGCAGCCACCTAATTTTTAAGATGGTGTGACAGTAATGATTTGACAATTAATAAAACACACGGTGCATAGAATACAAGGTGTAACGTTCCGCAGAATGGATGCAATGTGGGCGGAGCCTAAATTTAACCAATAAGGAATGGACCCACAAAGGGAGAGAATGGTAGTACTGAAGTGCATTGTTGAAGACACTGTCTGTGTCAAATTCGAGGTTAGGTTTTGCGTCAATTGACGAAAAACCTAACCTGCTAACCTCGAATTTGACATCGACTGACAGTGCCAGCAACAATTACGATCGCGGCCATGGTTACACCATGATCGCGGCCATTATGGACTAGGCTCATTTCGGGATTGGTTGACATCTCCCCTCTACTTTCTAAACGACTGCGCATCTTCGGAAACGTTTCACCTTGTATTCTTTACACCATGATAAAACATTTCTCTTTCATTTAACGAAATGAGTGTGGACGTAGAAAAAGTATAGTACGCAACTCGAGCTATAGAGCAATTACGCGCTCGTGGAATTACACACGCGCCGCTATGCTGCTTGTGCGTAACTTTTCCAACTCGCGTTTAATATGCTTCATACAGCTCTTGTTGCATAATATACTATTACATGGCGACTATGCTCTACAGTGCTAATATAACTTATTCGATGACGTTGGTGGACCCTTCTAATAATATACTTTTGGGGTATTGCGTCTGACATTGTACGTTTTCTTTCTGATTTTGATGGTTTTCAGTGGCTTTGTGCCATATTTTGAAACCAGTTTTCTTGTGACACAATTTTGTCTACATTTAATCAACAAGCTTTATAATAGTAGTTTTATTTGGGTGCATTTCATTTTTTATTATCACTTATGACTAGTTGTAGATTTTGGGCCATGCGAATAGTTGCTTGCAGTAACTGTACTTTATGTTTGTTTCTCTGTTTCTCTGTACTATGTGGCCTTGTTTCCGTACATTATAACTACTTTGGTAAGCACTAAGTTAATTTTTATTCACTATGACCTAGCCTAGCGAATTATTGATTGGGATGATTTTCATATGCACTCATATTTGCAATACTCCAAATAGCTTAGTAATACATTTAAGAATGATCTATAATCTCTAATATAAACAATAATGCAAAAATAACGTAGAGTAATGGGTAGCTTAAATCATATAAGCATGTCAAGCAATTGCAGGTGGGGCTGTATAATTTGGTTTAAAATGGAAAACCGCGAAAAACGGGCCCAGTGCGGATCCAAAACCAATAAAGAAAACAATTACATGCTTCTCAAGACGTCTAATAAGCAATAACTTGAAATGAAAAGAAATTAAAGGGACAGTTTTTTCGTTTGAAAACTAATATGATAAAGGAAGCAGTCCTTTTCCCAATATTAAAACCGTACTAAGAATTTAAAAGCAGCGAATACACCAACCATTGTCGCAGCACTCCACAGAATATATATTTCGTTTTTTATAACGCCATATTTCTTTTCAGATGCGTATAGGAATCCACACGGGCACAGTCCTAGCTGGGGTTGTTGGCGTGAAGATGCCTCGCTATTGTATGTTTGGCCACAACGTGACAATCGCCAATAAATTTGAATCGGGAAGCGAACCGCTTAGAATAAACATCAGCCCCACGACTTATACGTAAGTACAAAAATAAACGTACTCTCGGATCGAGAACTCCTCCAGATAAGTAAATAAAGGAATACTTTAGAGCGGATTGGAATTCTCGTATGTATATTTTAGGCGTCTTATGCGGTCTCCGGGGTTCAGCTTTGAAGAGCGACCCCGAGAATGTCTCCCCAAGGATTTCCCGGCAGACATTTCGGGAACATGTCACTTTCTTACCGGATACCAGCATCCTGATGTCTCCCCAGACAAGAGCCTGGACGATCACATCGAGGCTGCGCTTAAAGATATCGGACTCAGCGCTGATCCCTCATAATGAAGGCTGTTGAAGTTAGCTCCGATTTTGTCTAACAAGTTTAGCAATAATCCGATTGTTTCCCCTACTGTCAGAATTCTCATTTCGGAAATAGTGCTTTAAAATGTGTACTCAATCTGTTATGTTCCCTCCTTCAATGTTTATGTTTCTCAATGATCCTTGAACCTGATATGTTGTCTTAATCTTTCAATTTCCTGCCTGTTATTCTTTCTCAAGGAACTTGGGAGGCCATGAAAACAGAAAAAGACTTTAAAATTTCAAAAATATTTACTCACTAATTATTTTTCACTGAAACACACTTCTTGCAATAATAACAATTGTTGAAATTTAGTTAGCCTACTTTTATCTCACTATTTTTGTACTACGACAAAAAGACATTAGTCCAGGAAAGGTTAGAAAATTAGGCCCAACCCAAAATAAACTGCAATGAAAGATATATTTATTGTATTATGTACGAAAGATATGCTAAATACACAAAGGTTTATTATTGTTGAAGACTAGGAAACTGCCGAAATATTTAATAAATCGTTAGCTGTTCTAGATTTTTTTAAACTTAGGCTCTGTGATTTCCATTCCAGTGTAAGTTGATACTTTTCAATTATCGTATAATTGTAGAGCTCCGTGTAACTTTAGGTTGGCATCCAAATTTCAATCATTCATTCTACTCCTAAGCCCAGATAGAATTTTCAGCGAAAGAAAGAAGCACGTACCACGACGCTTTCCGAGGGAATGTATACCAGATGAAAGTAATGATAGCCAACACTTACACCAGGAATTCCAATAAAGCGGAGATTCTGAAATAGTAAATTCACTTCTTGCCAACGTAGACACCAAACGCAGGAAAAATAATAAGAAACAACTAGCAGTATGGATTTTAAAAAATCAAGCAGAAACACGTGTTTTAAGAGCCGCCAGAAGTATCTACTGACCAAATCGCTGCTCGACTTACAACTTTATGGAAAATTCCAGGAAAGGAAAGCAATTAGAAAACAACTTAAAAGCTTGCGTTAGACAACCCAAGCCCGCCCTAAATACACCAGATTGTTTGCCATAGAAGACATGGAGAAAGCCTTGTAAGACATCTTCAACAAAACTTAGGTACACTCAGAATACTTGAAAAACTGCAAAAAACATACAAGAAAATGGCCGAGTAAATTTTATGTTAAGATTCCAAACGCCAAAAGGTTTTCTGGCGAGCTATAGCCCCGTAGCACTATATAGCACATGCTATAAGCTACTGAAGAGGTAGCTGTCAAAGAGAAGCAAGCCCAAAATGTTGGATCATACCCAATAGACCGACCCGGTTTTAGACCTCATCGTAACTTTATGAATCAAGTCACTAGTTTAACAACATAAACAGAGACTGGCGTCCAACGCTGTCTTAAAACCGTTGTAAACTACATTGATCGAACCGCCGCTTTTGACACGGTGTGGCGGAAAGACCTTCTGTATAAACTACTCAACCAAACACCATGCAGATGAATTTCTACTTTATTGAGTGACATGCCCTTCCAAATACTACCTTAGAGGTAGGTACTTGACTCCATGCTTTTCAGTCTTACTTATTCATCTCCGACAAGACCGGAACTGATGCGTAAACATTTGGCTACGCCGACGACATTGCTTTTGCAGTCAGATAAAAAAGAATAGCCAATACAAGCAACATATTTACAGATTTGGAAAAATACTTTTCTGGATGGAAACTCTTTTCTAACATGACCAAAGCAGAAGTGACTGGCTTCCATTTAAACGATAAATAATCACAACTAAATGGAACTAGAATATACTTTAACAATAACCTACTACGTCATAACCCCTTCCCAAAGCACTTAGGAGTTACAATGGATAAGACTTTATTATTCAGTCAACATTTAAAGGATACTACAGCCTAAATAACCACCAGCAAGAACATAATGTCCGATATCCCGTCAGATCACAACTTGCTCATGATACAATTAAGATTACATTTGAAAAACATTAAATGGTAAAAACCAAAAGAAAAATGGATCTGAAACAGTTGAAAAATTAAACAAAAATATCTAGATTGAGGGAAAAACTTACTTTAGACAAATAGTTAGATTTCAAAGGTGACGAATTAAATAATGTTGAGTAAACTTGGGAACAACTGAAAACGGTACACTAGCAGCAAAGCCATAGCAGAGATTAACTGTAAAGAAAGAAAGGGTTGGATGACGGAAGAAATGCTAGCGATCATTGATCAAATATGAATATGAATAAGAGATAATACAAAAAACACCACGAAAATAATAAAAGCTAATGAAAAATTGATTAACAAAGAGCGTGACGAAATAGAGATGCAGTTGGAGAAACATGACCTATTACAACGTCCGTAAGAAAATCAGATAAACCCTGTATATGTACAGAAAAAGGGTATTCAACGTTATTTGATGTAAACAATCAACTTATAACTGACTAAACACAGTAATCCCAGAAATAGAAGAGTTATTTGACGACGACGATAAGAAATAAATAAAGGTGAATAAAGATGACACCGAAAGTCCAAAAAGCATTTTGAAATCGAAGGAAAGAGCACTCTCAAATGTTCAAAGTGGTGGACCCTGATGGAATTCGATCATAAATTATTAAATTAACCGAAGAAATTGAAGTCGAAGTTCCTACAAACCTCTTCAATAAAATATATAGTACAGGACAATCGATCTTTATACGTATTTCGAAGAAAAATAATCCTAAAACTTGCTGCGATTATAGATCAATTTAATGAGGCAATACTAAAAATATATCTAAAAATCATTCATGTCCGCAAATTCATGAAATGCGAAGAGGCTGTAAGTGAGACACAATTTGGATTTAGTAATGCAATGGGCACTAGAGCAGTATTATATAGTGTACAAGTACTACTACAAAAATGTCTAGAGCATCAGAAGAAAGTGTACATACATATAGTTTGTCGATGCAGAAAAGGCATTTAACAACGTTCAGCATGTAAAGCATGTACGAAGTACGAATCTTTCAAGAATTTTAAATTCCTTATAATGACTAATATAAAGGAAGCCAATTTTGAAACCGAAACAAGACACATAAACCGGATAAAGATGTAGACTTTCGCCAACATTTTTCAATGTTTATTCAAAAATAGCAGGGACAAAGCCTCTGGCAGATGAAGAAGCAGGAATTAGGATTAACGGAAACTACATCAACTGTATAAGACATGCAGACGACATGGTAATACCTGTAGATGATCTAGATGATCTACAGTATCCCCTAAATAAAATTAATCAAAAATGCAATAATTTGGGCCTCAAAACCAATGTGAACAAGACGAAGCAATGATAAAATACCTACATTAGACAGTTATTTTTGGGAAAATTAGTCCAATCTTCAAAGTATCTAGGAAGCCAACTAAAGTACGTTTTTTTCCTATAAAAATTTTCAAGGTCAAAGAATTTAGGGTTTATGTTGGTATAACTTGGATTGCTTTAAAAAATATATGTTGTAGCTTAGTTTTAGTAACTTTATAGAACTAAAAATTGCTGGGAAATTTAAAATCTGCCATTAAAGTTCTATGTACATCAAAAGCATTTGCTAATCTTTCGTGAACGTCTTCTTCTGGTGTGTTAAGATGCAGATCCAACAGTTCCTCTGCACACTTCACTACATTTAATTTTAATAGATTCCGTTTTTACGCGTATTCAGTTTCAAAAAAGAAAAACTGACAATTTAATTTTAAATGTCAAAGTGACAAAAGTCGTTTACAGAAAAACCTGACGAAAATAAATTTTCTAATAATTTAAAAAAAGCAGTTTTGCCAATTTTATCTTGACCTTGAAAATTTTTATAGGAAAAAAAACGTACTATAAATGAAATATAGGATACCGACAATAAAATAAAGATTAGAACAGAAAGAGCCCGTCGTACCTCCGTACCAATAAAAAATATGTTTTACAATCAGAGACTCGATAGTAACATCTTTTACCACATTATTCAATGAGGCATCAGCCCTAACAATAAGAATGATGAACAAGATGGAAGCATTTGAAATATGGATGTATAGGTGAATGTGTTCCATTCCTTGGACAGCTAGAGTCACCAATGCCGAGGTATAAAACAATGCCTTGATTTCGAAACCTGAGAAACTGGACTGATCCAAAGGTGCAATTCACAATAGCCCGGGATAAAGAAGAACTTGGTGAAATGGTAGCAAAAATCGTAATTGATAGCACAACATAATAATTAATATAAAACCACCTGGGGAGAAACCGCCACTACACTTTAAACCTCAGCTCTTAGTTTGGTTGACTCGATAATAACATCATTTACTACATGATTCAATGAGGCATCAGCCTTAACAATCAGAATGATAAACAAGATGGAATCATCTGAAATATGGATGTATAGGTGAATGTGTTGCATTCCTTGGACAGCTAGAGTCACCAATGACGAGGTATAGAACAATGTCTTGATTTCGAAACCTGAGAAACTGGACTGATCTAAAGGTGCAATTCACAATAGCCCGGGATAAAGAAGAACTTGGTGAAATGGTAGCAAAAATCGTAATTGATAGCACAACATAATAATTAATATAAAACCACATAGGGAGCAACCGCCACTACACTTTAAACCTCAGCTCTTAGTCTGGTTTACTCTGTAGTACTGCTCACGACTTTGGCTAAACAACTGCCATACTCGATGAAACCATGTGAATTACTAGTGGATGTATAAAAAGTCCTCTCATTCATCAAGAGTCACATTGACCCTCTAAAAATGCTCAGACAAGAAGCTCTCTTAAAAGAATTTTAAAAAATATTGGCTATCACCTAGCTAGAGATACATGCCGACATCCCTGCATAGATTGAAGTTCAGGCATCTCCCACTCCTTGAATACAATTTTAAGACGCAAAGAACACTGCTCCAGATCCAGACCATGATCTTGACCCTATTAAACAACTATCTGAAATGGAACTACTCCATCATCAATGGAAAACAGGGTTAGAACATCTCATAGTGTATGTCAGGATACATTTCACAAACTGAGAATAACCCGTTCCTGCGATTTTTAGGAAGATTTTAAAACTATTAACAATCGGATTGTGAAAGAATATCCATGAAACCAACCGATTTCTTCCAAGTTAACAATATTCCCCTGTACTGGATTAAAGTTAATGTTCAATGATCATTTAGTGTCACTGTTTGTCTAGACAAAATTTGTAGTTCTATCATTGTTGCGCTAAATAAAAAGCGATTTACTACTCGAAAACTTGTGAGGATCTAATTTGCAGATAATTATTTTCTTGAAAAAAAAATTAAGAAACGAAAATATTTTTCCAAAATTTTTATTACCTTAAACTTTTCTACTTCAATTTAAGTACAACGTTGACAAGTCATTAAGCACATCTTTCTGCGTAATATGCTAGATAATATTTCTCGTGCAGTTTTTTACACTAAGGCATATACGATACTTCCTGGACTACATAGAATGCATTTATTCACCACTTCAAAAATTAGCTTAGAGTGGATAAGATCCTACTGCAAAAAGTTCTAACGCAAAATTAAGAAGGTAGTGACACAGTTTCTGCTTAGAGGATAACATGCAAAAATTAAACGAAACTGCTATTTTTCACGATGTTAATGTTAGAGGTTAATTGTGTTAAACTCACCCTCATCTTTAAGTGGCTGAAATGTACGCCCCCTACAACTCCAAATACATGTAAATAAATCTTGTATTTATACAAAACAGACCTCATTACTAACTTTGTAAATACAATGTATATTGAAGCTGTAAAAACAAGTGCTCCAGGTGTGAGTACGCAATAATTATTCAAATATCAGTTTGTTATCTGACTCTGTCAAAGCCGTACCGACGTTACTCGCATTTTGTATGTATTCGTCTCATGACATTCATCGCCTGAACTGTATGACACTAACTGCGCGCTTGGGCAAGCTTTACATCAAAGTAGATATTGGAAAAATTAAGCAAAAGTTAGTGAAACATGAAGCTGTGAAACTGCTCTAGCACTTATTGCAACAGTTCGCATTGTATACTTTTAATTAAACTCCAAAAACAAATATTCTCGAATCCATTACTGAATCAAATAATAAGTACGATGTGAATGTAGTCGTTTTACAGCCCCTTCGACAATATAAAACAAACAGAAAATAAAAGACTGTACGGTAGACAATGCAGCGAAACGACGAGCGACATGAATCAAAAACTTTTAATCTTCCGAGCTAGTTATTCATAATTTCAAGTTAACTGTAAAATGAACCAACATTAAAAAACGAATTGTAGATCTATTTGTATTGTTGTGGAAAACTAAAATTAAATAAAACTATTGACCATATGTCCATATTGACCATACATAAAGAGTAAGTAAAAGTTCAATCCCGTTCCGGAAAAATCTTTCAGGGAAAGTAAATGAACTTCTTTCGTCAGGTATATAAATCTAAAAATATAATATCGTTTAAAGGAGTCTAAAATTAAATTATAACAAAACTTACAAAAGCATTTGTTCTTTGGTATAATAGTAACACCACAGAAAATACATGTTTCTGTATTTTAAAAAAAATATCTCCAATAATTACATTTTTGAGAAACTATTAATCTTTCATTGTCGTCGATTAACTTAACAAATATCGAGAGATCCAAAAAAAACTGTTCCTCAGCGGGCTGTGGAAATTGAACGTATGAATAATATGTTGGTGACACTGTACGTCAATGTCAAATTCGGGGTTACCAGGTTAGGTTTTCCGTCAGTTTTGACACAAAATGACGCAAATCCTAACCTGCTAACCTCGAATTTGACATTGACGTACAATGTCACCAACATATTATTAATACGTTGAATTTCCACAGCCCGCTGAGGAACAGTTTTTTTGGATCTCTCGATATAATTATTACGTGTCCTAATTACAGTTTTAATAGAAATTTTTAAATATTCCCAGCTAAAATTCGGAAACACGTCAACTACCTAACTATGCAATAATTTAACAATAAAGCGTTTATATATGGTCTGTTCTACAGTAAGAATCAATTCAAATCAGTATATACACGTCATACAATACAATTCTCACCAAGAAAAGTTCTTCAGAATGATAAATTATGGCACTATACAAAATTTCAGGAAGACTTACCTAGTTAGATTAAACCATCATTTTTAATAAATACAATTTATTTTGCTTAATTCTAACAAATTACGGTTTAATCTGAGTAATTTATCATAATTTAGCATTCCAAACAAATTTTCTTGGTAAAATTTTGCCCTATCATGAACACAAGGGGTAGTTTACCTGAAAAGAAAATAGTTTTCGCTTCACTGTCAAGGCCGTCTTGTTTTTTCAAAAACTGAAAATATTCTTAAAATTTTCTTCAGACCAAGCAGATGCTAATCCCACAATCTGAAAATAAAATTCAAAAATTGTTAGTCCATCTCACTTCTTGTAAGATCAATCCTAGGACACACTGTACATATCCATAAATAAATCGCTGAAATTAACGCCCATGATTTATAACATATTTTAGAATGGAAATAAACATTTATAGATGGTATGTTATTATAAAAATTCACTTAGAAACGGTTTTCATAAAACTATAGTATGATAAAAGCTTATTTTCATCTAGTACGGCTATAGAATAGTTCCTAATTTATGAATGCAACTATAAGTCACTTAAAAATCAAATGCCAAGTTTGATATTTAAGTATAAACATAGTTGCATTCATAAATTGGGAATTATTCCATAGGCATACTAGGTGAAAATAATTTTTTTTCTATAGCACATGTTAAAGTGTGCTTTTATCAACTCAAAACAAAAGGTCAAGTTTTACTTTAACAGCAAGGGTAGATAAAGTAGCACTTTAACATCAAGGATAGATAAAGTAATTTAATTTTCTAATTTTTGTTTAAATTAAATATGACAGCTGCGCATTATCGTAGCAACCCAATCTAGCTACTGACATTTTGAAATGTGATTGACTGTCATTATTTTCTTTTAAAATTGTTAAAGTTCTTGCTATAGAAAAAAATATTGTATTATACACGACGATAAAGTTATTTCTATCCACTCTTGAATCATTAACGTCTCGACTTCGTCTCGACGTTAAACGATTCACTCGTAGATAAAATTTAACTTTATCGTCTTGTATAATAAATTACTATTAATCATACTTTATTTTCAGGATAACTGTAAGCAGTTTACAAGAAATTGTGAATATAACGTTTATAGTTTGATCGATTCTTAGATGCAGGAAGACTATGTTACTAGTTTAAGTTGCAATTTGTACTCATACTGCCTTATTACAAAATGTAAAAATAGTACAAAGACCAATTTTGCGAGTATACTTTACAGAGCGTTTGATGAAGTAAAAATAATGAAATTTTCGCTGCGGCATGTTTCATGTTTCACATGTATGCCTCTTTGATGTATAGCCAGCCTAAACTGAACCTTATGAGTAAAAACTATGTAAAGGCACAAACTCAAGTGCACTCTGCAATAACTTCTTGTGTTATATTACAAATCGTTTTGTAATTATCTCTTGTCACAAAACTTAAGCGACTGTTCTAAACTCGAGAGTTAGTAGATGTTTATAATAGATAAATTAAATGTACCTTTATTTCAGGACTTAATTGATATGTCGCCTGTTGTCTTTCCTTGCAATAAACATGGTTCGGCTCGACCATTTGAGCTTGGAGAAAAAAGCGTTTGCTTTTGAAATCAATCCAAGACGTCGCAATAATGATTTTTTAGAATTTTAGAGGTTTTAACAGGCAGAAACGTAGTCGCTGGCCAAAGCTCAAATTTTATTGAGCGAAGCATAGTTTATTGCAAACTGTTGTGTGATAACACTGCATATTAGTGTGTCTATTATATTAGCTTAATTTTTTACATAGCAGATGATTTTCCATCTAGGTGTGTAAAAATATCTACGATATTTTCCCCAAAAGTACCTGAAAGCTTCTAAAATATAATCTGTTGGACATTGTATACTCTCATGTTGATATTCGATAACATATAACTTTTAAACGATATGACAGCTTATATCTAATCACTCAGCGATAGCTTTTACATGGCCTTAGAAAATACAAATTGAAATCGTTTAAAAGTAATAACTGTCCCTCGACTGGGAACAAAACCATTCTTCTTTAGCATAACAGCCGTCGTTTCCAAGAATGAGAAAATTAGAGAAAATGTTTTATTTAAAGCTAACTAATTTTTAAAGAAAATTATGAGCCATATGAAAATATTAACTGCAAAAAATGATATTAAACTGTGTACATTAAAAATTGTAAACAATTAATAATTTTATAATAAATTGTTTTGTCTAAAACAATTGAAATTGCAGAATAAGAACATGACTAACGTAAATGTTGATCTGTAGTGTCACTTTTCTAATAATTACCTCATGCGTGCACATATATTTCTAAAATTAGAAACAATCACAGGACAAAGCTGTAAACAACTTAATTGTAAAATATATACCGGGTGAGCGGTTTCAGAACCGAACATATTGATGTCTAAAGATTCTCAGCCCCCCCCCCCCCCGCCCCCCATATTATTTAAAATTCTAATTTAAGCAACATGTTTCTAGAAACCTTGTGATATACCATGCTTTTGCTATGTTCGGTTTTGAAACAAGAAAAATACGCGAATCTTCTGAGAAATAAAATAGAAGAACTGGAAAGAAATTAAAAAGACCAAGGTGAGAAACGCAACTTAGAAGAAAGATGGAAACTACTCAAACACTCAAACAAACTATATTAAAAATCAATCAAAATAGAAAAAAAAAGACTAAGTGGTGGAACAACACAGTAAAAGAAAAAGTGGAAAAGAAGAAAAAGGACTGGAAAAAATATGTAAAATCAAAAAGAGAAGAAGACAGAATAGTCAAAAGTATCAAAAACAGAGAAAACATACTTATATCTGAAGAAAGGAAGGTAGTGAAGGCATGGAAGAGCTACTATGAGGAGAAGTTTAAGGAAGAAAGAACATACGAAGAAGTAAACGCAAATAACGAACTACAAAAAGGTGCAGAGAAATTGGTTGCAAATGATGAGGATACAGCAGAAGATTCCAACGATACAATAACGAAAGAACAAGTAAAAGCAGCAATAAAGAAGCTGAGGATAGGAAGAGTACAAAGCAGAAGAGATTATTCCCTAATTAATTATAATGCGAGAGAAAACTAGCGAGTTACACAACAGAACTATGTAATACGCCATGCAACACAATAACTATACCAAAAGAATCGGACAGAAATCGAATTGTCCCAATACGCAAGAAAAGTATCATGCAATATGTCTCTCAAAAGTAATGCAACAAATCTACTGGCGAGTATTACGAAGAAGAACAGATAAGATCAACACCTTCCAGAGGAACAAGCCCCGTACAGAAAACGAAGACACACCCAAGATGAGATATTTACCTTAAGACTTGCAATCGAAAAAACGCTAGACATGGGAAAGAAACTATATCTAGGCTTCCTACACCTAAAATCAGCTTTCGACACTACGGGGCGCACGCATATCAAAACCACTACGAAGAAGAATAGAAAGCAGTTACAAAAATACTAAGGGAGTTATCAGGATATATGGAATGGAGTCGGAAGAATTCAAAATGGAAAAAGGAGAAGCAAGGTGAGAGCCTATGTTAAATAATATAATAGAAAGAACACCAAAATCAAAAATAAGATACTGGAACATGAACTAAGTCAACTTACAAAGCCTCTTATTTGCGGACGACGTGAATGGGCTGCAGAAATAAAAAACAAAGGAATGAAACTCGATGTAGAGAAATGCAAAGTAATGTGTGTACCAAAAATGAAGAAGAAGAAGACGATAAAGAAAAAATCATAATAAATAAAAACAAATAGAAAGAGTTAGCAGCTATGTACAGGTACCATCTTCAACAAAAACGAAAGGATATACCGAGAAATCCAAAGCAGGTAGGTAAAGCTAGTAAAGTATATTACCAACTGCACAAAACTGTCATAGGGAAGAAATAAATAAGCACAAACGCTAAACTACACATATGCAACAGTGTCTACTTTCCTACGTTGACATATGTAGCTGAGAGGTGGACGATGCAGGATAAATACCAAAGCAAGGTCATCGCAATGGAAATGAGATGCCTGCGAAAAATTTGTGGAAAAACTCGCAGAGATAGAATTAGAAACAATACAAGACGAGAAGAACTCCAAGTACAGCATAGAGAAATAACAGGTAAAATAGTATGGGCACGTAACAGGAATAGTGAGAGACGGAATACCTAGGAAAATCTTAGGCAAGACCGAGAGGTAGAAGAAGTAAGAACACCAAGAATACACTGGGAAGAAGGAATAAGTAGAATGGCAGAGAACAAAGGAAAGAACATCCGAAAGCTAAGAAGAATGGCCTCCAACCGAAAGGAATACAGAAATGATGGGTCTAGGGTCCTACGCTCTAGGGCAAGGATGTCCATTCAGAGAAAGAAGAAGAATTTTGAAACCAGTCACCCGCTATTTAGACATCTCTGAAATTATAATTTGTTACAAAATATACTGAAATAACTTAAATATTTTTATTTTCCAAAATTGAAAGATAACCCATGAGTTCTAGTAGCGTATTTTAGAAATTGGTTCTAATTGCACCCTGTGCAACAAACCATTAGTATCAGTAATTTCGCTGGAAAAGTATAGTATATCAGAGTAGATGCAGCCTAATTTAACTTTCAATGTTTCAATGGAATTGACGTTAATCTGGCTATGATGGAATAGTTTTTAATACAAACAAGGTTTATCCTGTTCACAGGATAAATTAATTATATGAAAAATACACTCAATATTAATAAGCGTAAACATAATTAAACTACTGTGATATGGCATTTTAAAAAAATCATAAACAAGCATTTGTTATTAATAAAATATCATACGGGTTCAATTATTTTTACACCGACTAATAAACTAACAAAGCATTAACGAACTCTAGGCAATCATGGTCAACCTAGCCCCAGTTTCCAGTTAAATTTTGAACTTTACGTTAGTTTGAATCCACTTCCCGTCTGCTCCGACGCAAGATACTATTGCAAATAGATTCTCCATGCCAAATTTAATAATGTGTAACTTTTATAAAAGTAAAAAATTCGAATATATCGCAGTATTAAGATTCGGAAAAATTTTAAATATCGACCTATAGCATACATACCTGGCATGCAATGATGCATAATTAGAATGTTTTTTTTATTCCTTTTTATATATTTATATTTGGCGTCACTTGTAATAAGGTTCAAATACTGTAAAGTAGATAATAAAGTATCAACGCTCCTTGACTTTTAGTTGCCTTTTAAAATTTTAAGAGCCTTTTTTTAAATCTAAATACTTTTTTATATACGGTTTCTGAATTGTTTAACCTATCGGAAAATTTTACAAAACTGTGGAAATTCACAACTAAAGCTGATTTTTCCATTTTTCCATACTTATTGACGTCGTATATAACGATTACTCCCCATGCAAATGTCAGCATGGCGTATTGATTTGTTATAGACGACGATTTCCCCTTTAAAGACATATAACAGAGTTCCATCCGTTGACACACTACAAAAACATCTTATTTTTAAGCGCCTGTTTTGTTAAAGCAGGCCACAAAACGAAAGCAAAGTAAATTGTTGCCCTTAATAAAGTAAAAGTAGATTGTGCTCTGCTCGTATAATAAATATCATAGTCACCTGCGCCTTCGTAGTTTCCAGCCAGAGGTTGCAACTTCAGCGTATCTCCAAAAAAAGTAAAGCTGCCTTATAAAGGAGTTTTATTTTCAGGCGTCGTACTTGGCTGGGGTATATCTACGCTTTGCTACGTGTTTCCATTCTCGCTCCTTGATTTACACCCAGAACACGTAGCAGTGTGGCTTGATTTAAGTTTGTTTTCGTTACATTATACTCATAATAAATTATTAGTAAACAGAGTACTTGGGATAAAAACGTTACGCTTGATGGAAAATCGTCCGGCCTGTTACTGGAGATCGCATTACCTAGTTGTTCTTTTCACATAAATGTACCGTACTGTATATTTTCTTTAATAAACTGTAATTTTTATTGAAATGTTGTTATAATTTATAGATCTAAAACTTACAGTAAGAGCAAACAGCTTAGATAATGATATCAAAATTATACAAAATTTTCTGCTAATATTAAACCAATGAGTAGGTAAATAAAATTGCTATATATTTTATCTACATGGATTTGGTGCATTTACGTGTTCACAGCGTCATAAAGAGTTTCCATTAAATTCTTATACCCAACCCGTAGCTATTCTGGAAAAAGATGGAATTAAATGAAGACCAAGACAACACTTTTGCTCTTACCGGGCGACGTAAACTGGAAGAAGCAACGTTTGTGTTTAAAATGATTCACTGTTGCAGAGGAAGGGTTTAATGAGATATAGTATTCCCTTTGCTACTGTTTATTTACGTTGTAAGTTTGTGTGAAAGGTAAATGCCACCCAGTTGCGTCTTATTGACAAAACGTTTCTTTCAAATCAATAGACCAAAATTACTTCTGAAAACAAAAATCGTTCATCACACCTAAATGCCCTGTAATGAGTAATTGGAGGAATTTGAAATCATTAAACTTTCTGTATAGGTGGTAGTTGTAGACCTATAATTGTAGTATCAAATAAAATTACAAATATAATTTTGACGAACACTAAATTTTTCAAATGTACTTAAGTTGAGAATTAGAATTACATTTGTGGTTGTTTCCTAATTCACAGATTTTTCAAAAAATGCTACTGTGGACTGTATAAACGGGCACTTACATACATGACGATTGCAGAATTGCAAAACCCGAAATAATCGATTGCACTTGTACCAAAATACTTAAGAGTTGTTACGTCTTCTTCGGCCCAAACCGAGAAGCACGATTCGCAAGGGTGAGCAGAAAGTTCAGACCATAAAAACGGCAAATGTATAGAAATAAGGCGATGATAGTTTGGAGCTAGCGACAGAGAGAGACAACGAAATTCTACAGCAGGTAGGAAGGTTAAAGTGTACCTATTTACTAATTGCAGTTACATCTAACATTAATATTAATTAAATGTATACATCTAGCAAATACATTAATTTCAGTTCCTGAGACGACAAATCAAATTACATGCACCTTTTCTAATTTATAAAAATGCTGATTTCCATACTTCCATTATTATTTTTTTTGTAACAAATTGTACAGAATGACAGAATCTTTCCGATGCAAAAATATTTAATTGTCTAAAACTGCATTTTAATATTATATGATATTTAGTTTGAAAATACTCAACTCATTTTCTAATAACCTTTCTGCAAATGTGCTTCTTACGTAGGCTAATGTGATGTAAGGTAGAACAAGAAAAGTTTCATATCGTTCAATAGAACGAAAATGTCTACTCAAACAATTTATGTGTAAATAATTTATTGTTGTTAAAAACTGTTTGAACATTGTGTCTCTGTATTATTACGCTCAATTCGAGAGGGACGTAGAAAGTATGTATTAATAATATGTGGGCACCACCGAGTCATATAATCTCGCTTAGCGAGTTCGTTGGTGTCCCCTAACTCTGAAGAAAATTGCCAAAGTGTCGGGAAGGTATAGAAGTCGGGCTGACTGCATGGACACACCTTGCTTCTACTTACTCGTTCATCAATTCGACTGCATACGATTGTCAACAGTACAGATAAACACATTTGTGCAATTGCTACGTCATACTGAGCACAGGGTTGCCACCTTTCGTATACACCAAAACCGGAAATATTTCGTTTTCATATTCAGAAATTAATAATACTATTTAACTATGTAATAATGAAGCATAAACCTCTTCTTCCATCATGATGATTTTAATTTATGGGACTACTCCAAACTAAGTGCCAATATTTAACATTACATAGCACATCAAAGTCAAAAAAGTAAAAAGTAATTCTGCAATAAGCATGGGTGTTGAGTAGACGATATTAATTTGTGCTGCACTTACTGTGTTAGCTTATTTGTCAGATTGCAATTGTAAAAGGTTAAAAATGTCTGATGTACCCCGAGTGACACGTTCTACTGCAGAAGAAGTCTTTAATCCCACGGGTAGTTGAAAGGGTGCTTGATTCACCTACATTTCTCACTTATTTGGTCGCAAAAATACGTGAAGATCTAAAAATCCAAGTTGAGAAAGAAATCCAGATGTATGTAGACAAGGTAGACCAACTAGAACTAGAGCTAGCAAAAGTTAAAACGGAGGCTGCAACAGCACGAGATGAATTAGAACAGTACTCTCGTCGCAATAATCTTAGATTTTATGGCGTGCCTTAAAATAAAGACGAGAATACAGATGGCGTGATGGTTAAGTTATGTAAAAAAAACTAGGAAAAGAACCAAAAGACCATCACATTGGGATTATTATAAATTATTACGTAATTTCACAACTCAAGCAATTAATGAAAAAAAGTCTTATTTTCAATTTAAATTCAGTAATAGTAGTTCGAAAGCACAATGGAGTGAGTTGAGGTCGCTAAACTTTTGCCTAGACGAAATTCAGCGTAAATGACAATAGTAACGAAATCATTGCTTATTACAGTTGTCAGAGATAAAGTCAAAACATACCCGATTTTAAAGTCAAGCCAATAAAGGACTAACTCTTTAGGATCAGACGATATTACCTTACAAGTAATAAAATACAGTCGTCCACTTATCTTGCCTTACATTACACATATAATTAATCACTGCTTTTTTACAAACACGTTTCCTTCTTATTGGAAGAATGCTATTGTCATACCCATTCCAAAGGTTGCAAATCCTATTGAATGCAAAAACTTGCTCCCTATTAGTATTCTTCCAACTATATTGAAGATCATGGAAAAATCATTGATATTCAGCTCACAGAACATTTATTAAACGTCAACATCATTTCTTCATCTCAATCTGGTTTTCGTCCAGGTCATAGTTACACCGCTGCTCTATTGACTGTTATTGATGATATAATTTTAGCTGGAGACCGGGATGATGTATCTGTTTACTTGACTTTAGTAAAGCTTTCGCTACTATTGATTATTCTGTACTGTTATCTATTCTTCAATACATTGGGCTTTCGAATAACCCTTCAATGTTGCTTTCTAACTACTTAAGCAATCGGGTGCAAAAGGTAAAGTTACCTAACGAGTATTATCAATCTAGAGGGAGACTACCAGAGGAGATCCGCAAGGTTCGATTCTGGGGCCACTTTTATTTAGTATTTATACATCCACCTTCTTTGAATATGTTAAAACCTGCATACGTATGCTGACTATACTCAAATTTATCACTCTTTTAACATAAGAGACAGTAATTGTGCAATATTTGATATTAATCAAGATCTAATAAATATTGCCCAAATTTCTGAAATTCATTCTCAGAAACTTAATCCTAAAAAGTCTGTCATTTTGTTATTTAGAAATAAAAAATATTTAGAGTCACTAAAAGATAATGGTAAATTGGCTGTAGGCGGAATTACTATCCCAATAGTTACTGAAGCTCGCAATCTGGGTCTAATAAGTGACAACAATTTTCGATTTACTTTTCGAGTTACTAATTATATCAAAAAAGCTTATATGAATCTTAAACTAATTTATCCTCACCGACAATATTTATCCAACAAAATTAAAACTAACCTTTGTCAAAGTATTGTCCTTTCTCATTTTACCTATTGGGCTGAGATTTATGGTTCCTGTGTTCATCAATTATTAAATTAATTCTGAGTCAAGATTAGCATTTAACTATATTGGTGACATCCTATGATTACTGATGTGTACGGTGTTTAATACTGTCATATGTCTACTAATTATTACTTGCTTTTGATTCATAATTCATTTGTTTTCAATACACATGATGCATAAGATTAGTGAGAAAGCAATGTGCTCTCGTTTAGAATACAGATAATGTCGTAATAATTCCATGCAATAGCTTTACTCTAAAATTTAAAAAAAAAATAAAATAAATCAATACACAAAAATCACAAAAGACCCTTTTTCCTTTATTTGGAAGAAATTGCATTATTCGTAATTAAAGAAAACACGCAAAGTAACGTGGGACATTTCATTTCAAATTAATCGGATGACGTTCAGCAATCATCTCTGGCAGGTTTGTGTGGAAATAGTTTAAGTAAATTGCTTAGAAAAATGAAGGATAAATTTCTTTATCGTTCTCGCTTCCTTTTCTGAAACTTATTCCGCAGCATCCGCGGGCGTTTTTCTATTGAAATTGAAATTGCTCACGAGTCGATTCGCATACAAAAGTTTTATCTCGCTTTGGATCTTTGCAGCTATAATATCGTAAAAGTTCTGGTTATTATTTTCAGTCAATGCTGGAATCGTTGAAACATCACAGACCAAGGCCTGTATCACTTACTTTATTACATTTTTGTCTTGTATGTATGTATATGTGAATTTTATATATCAAAAATAATTAAAATTTCATATTTATTATAAAGCTATTATTATCACAACTTAAAGAACACTGTCTAATGAGATAAGTACAATTGTATTATACCGTGTGTCCACAGGAGGACGCACCATAGGGATAACCTAATAGAATAGAAAGATCGGCTAATGCTGTGATCGCCGGCACGCTAAAACGTTGTTTTCTGGCTTCTGACTCGCCACTGTATGAAACAATATTGTTGTAAATGGTACAAGAAAAGAGACGGTGGTCACAGCACTGGTTGATATTTATATTCTATTAGCATTATCTTATCTCTATGGTGCGTACTCCTGTGCACACACGGTATATATATATATTAGCACTACAGGCCATTTTTTAGGCCCAAGACTTTATTTAAAAGTTAGTTTTTTCTTCCACTCTATTTTCCTTGTTGCCGTATCTTCCCAATTCCTCACTTTCAGATTTTCTTCCTGCACACATTGAAACCATCTCTTTCTTGGCCTGCCTTTCTTATTTATACCTGCTGGTTCAAGTTTGAAAATTTTCTTGGGTAATCTCTCCGGCTGCATCCTGGTTATATGGCCGAGCCATCTTAATCGTTGCTGTTTTATGATGCCAATAATATTTGGTTCATTGTATACCTCATATATTTCCCTATTTGTTCGTCTTCGCCAGGTATCTTCTATTTTAATGCCACCAAAGATTTTCCTTAGCACATTTCTTTCCCACACAGTAAGTTTCATTATTTCCTCTTTCCGCAACACCCACGTTTCACACAAATACAACACTGTTGGTCTTATTACAGTTTTATACACTTTACTTTCCTCGAGATCTTCTTAGCACTTATCACTTTATGCATTGCTGCTAAACTTCTGGATCCTGCCATTATTCTTCTTTCCATTTCACTTCCCACTTCTGCATTACTATTAATCTCTACTCCTAAATATACCAGTCGCTCAACCCTTTCAAACTTGTACTCTTTGTTTCCGTGTGTAGTTTTTATTATAAGGTACTTTTCTTGATTGTTTCTATTCATTCCTCCGGAGATCATGTACTGCGTTTTCTTTTCATTTATTTTTAATCCATATTTGATTGCCTCAACTTCTAACTTTTTAAATAACCGTTTCAATTCTTCTCTCGTCCTTGAAAGGAATGTTAGATCGTCTGCGTAGGCCAGACACTGATGTGAACTGTTAATGATGTTATTATCCCCTTTTATTGCACTTTTTCGTAATATGACTTCTAGTATTACATTAAATAAAGTAGTTGATAAGGGATCTTCCTGTCTAAGTCCTGTATTGGTTTTGAATTCCCCTGTCCTTTTTCCTTGTATTTTAACTACATTGTTGGTTTCTGTTAGTGTCATCTGTACTAGATCTATTAATTCTTGGTCGATTTCTAATTGCTCCATTGCTCTAAACAGTTTGTCCCTTCTTATTGAATCATACGCTTGTTGGAAATCTATGAATAACATGTGCAAGGTAGCATTTTTCCTTAGCAGTTCTTCTTGGGCTTGTCTCAACACAAAAACTTGATCTGCTGTTGATCTGTCCCTCCGGAAACCGCACTGGTATTCTCCAACAGTCTTTTCTACTTATTCTTTAAGACTCTTGTTAATTAATGATGCCAGGATCTTGTACGTTACATTGAGTACAGATATTGGTCTGTAATTGTTGCAGTTTAGGGGATCACCTTTTTTATATATTGGGTTTATCATTGCTGTAGTCCATTCCAAAGGTAATTGTTTCCGTTCCCATATGTTTTGAATTAATTTGAATATTCTTTCTTTTAATTGTTGACTTTCACTTTTAATTAATTCTATTTGTATTTCATCTGATCCTGCTGCTTTATTTTTTTTTTTCATTTTACTTATGTTTTCTTCAAATTCAGCCCCTTTTGGTTTCTCTATCTTGACCTCAAAACTGTTGTTATGTCATCTTCTTTGTTCAATAGTATATCTTTAAAATATTCTTCCCATCTTTCTAGCGTCTGTTTTTTCCCACCTACCAATTCGCCATTTTTTGCTTTATAAAAAGTTGTTTTTGGTTGATGACAGCGTTTTAATTCATTTACTTTCTTGTAAAATAGTCTTCTGCCTCTTTGTGTATGTGTATCTTCTATGCTTTCTATAAATTCCAAGTAAAAGGTCCGTTTCTTGTTTCTAATAAGCTTCTTTGCTTCCTTTTTCGACTTTTTGTATTCGTCTTCACTTTCTTGTGTTTTTTCTCTTAAATCTTTCAGTCTTGCTTCACTTCGTTTTTCTAAGATTTTAATACATTCTTTGTCAAACCATTTCTTCTTAGCTTCTTTTCTCCTTCTTATTTGTTTTTGCGCTGTTTGTTTTACTGTGCTTTTTATTATTTCCCATTCTTGATCCACATCTTGCTCTATATTCTTATCTTTTAATTTTATTTCTAGTTCTTTGTTATATGCGATTGTTTCTGTATTTGTAAGTAGTTACCATCCGTCATTTTATCTGCCAATCTTTTTGTCTTGTTTTTTTGTATTTGTTGTTTATATTTTATTTTTACCATAAAATGGTCTGACTCCGTATTTATACCTCGACAGCTTTTAACGTCTTGTATATTTCTTGAATGTATTTTTTCAATCAGGCAATGGTCTATTTGATTGACAGTGTTTCCGTCTGGATGTTTCCATGTACCTTTGTGGATTTCTTTATGTTTCAAAAACGTTGCTTTAACTATCATATTCTTCCCTGTTGCAAAATGTATTAATAATTGTCCGTTTTTATTCGTTTCTTCATGTTTACTGTGTCTTCCAATAACATGTCTGTTTCTATCTTCCTTCCCTAGCTTCGCATTTAAATCTCCCATAACCATTTTGATATCGTATTTAGGGTTTTTTTCGTATTGTGTATACAGTGTATCGTAAAATTGTTCCTTTGTTTCTTCATCTTTGTTTTCCGTTGGTGCGTGCACATTAATGATACTTGTTTTCCTGTATTTTCCTCTAAGTCTTAAGTAGCACATTCTGTCATTTATTGGTTTAAAATCTATTATAGCTGATTTTAGGGATTCTTTAACTAGAAAACCTATTCCGAATTTATTTTTTAAACCTCCACTATTAAAAAGAGTATGCCCTTCAAAATCCATTATTTGCGTTCCTTTTAAATTAGTTTCTTGAACAGCTAATAAATCTATATTATATTTTTTCATTTCTTGGGCTAGTTGCTTCAGCGCTCCTTCATCATTAATTCCTTGCAGATTGTATGTTGCTATTGTATTTATATTTATTATTTTACTACAGTTTTTTCTTCTTTGTTTTTGTTCAACACTTTCTAATTTCGTATTTTTTGCTTCTAATCCATTTTTCGTTATTCCTGTTTTTCACCTGGTTGTTTCTCTTTTGTTTCCGTCCTTTCCTAGTTCAGTTAGTATTTTGTTATTAACTTATTGCGTTCTTTATTCCATACTAGTAGTTCTCCATTTATAACTAATTTTTGATATCCAACTTTTACCAGGTTTCCTGCTTTTTTCCTCTCTTTTGCCGTTTCCCTTTTGCCAATTTTATTAATAAATGTTTTTATGTTAAAAATGCATGTAGAAAATTAGTATTCACCTTTAATTATCTGCGACGCTATAATATAATAGTTTTTTGCTTTTAATAGCACATACTGCAAGTAGTAGTAGTATGTTATTATTAAATATATAATAAGATCTAAGTCATCAAAACATTGATTGTAGTCACAAACTAATAAGATTATAACAAAATTAATAAACCTTATCTGCATATTCATTTATTGCTTTCTGTTGATTTCTAAGTGCTTTATTCCATTTTATCATTTCTTTTCAATAAAACAATTGATTTCGATAATGATTGCAATGCTAATATTTTTAATCTTTTTCTCAGTCTTGGTTATCACTATGCTAAGTTAAAGTTTCACGCATTTACCCAAAAACCCCCTTGAACAAAATTTTATTTTTATTTCAGTCTACCTAAAGACCTTAACGGCTAAAAAATAACGCAGAAAGTTATCGCAAACTCCCACAGCAGCGTCGTGTGCAATCACTTGTCATATTCAAAATATGAAATGAAGTAAATATATACGACGGCATAAATTTTTTCTTGTTTCTTAACTTCTAAATTTTTGATGGATCACTTTCCAGGTCGCTTCCATCAATCCGTCCAAATTATCTCTTAACTTCGGTATTTTAGATATGAAAAACGCCAGAATGTTTTTCTACTCGGCCATTGTCTTTCTAAGAAAAAATGTGTTTATAGGTGAACCACTCACGAACAATGCCTTTGGTTCATCAATTAAAGTGAATGAGAGACCCCAATTACGCTCATATAAAAAGCTTAGTCTGTTAAGGGTTTTCTGTATGACGCAGCTTTTAAAATGTTAAGTTCTTACATATACCGGGTTGCAAATTTCCGTTCCCTATACATATTGGTGACCGGAGTCACGAATTAGTATAGGAAATGAAAATTTTTCAGGCGCGCTACAAACCCTATACAATTTCGTTGCCCTCGCGCCGTCAGCCATTACTGGCAAGACTTGCACTGTTGACGACCGCATGGTCAACGTCATGTGCTCGTATTATGGTGACCACGTTCACCATTTTATTACTACACAGATAGTAAATAGTCGGCTATTTTAATTGTTACAAAAAATATTAAATCATTTAAATTATAGTAGTTTGTATACCAAGGCACTGAAGTATAACTTTTTATCACGAATGTGGATTTAGTTGCCGAGGCCCGTAGGGCCAAGGCAAATAAACCACATGAGGGATAAAAAGTAACTTCAGTGCCGAGGTGTACACTATGTTTTATTTGAAATCGAGAAATCGTGAAATTACAACATTTTAACCAAATTTTGTAGGTTATGTTCGCTCCATTGACGTTTATCTATCGCCTCGCCACCTACAAAAAAGTCGTAAAACAATGGATTACTTCACTGCCGATTTTTCGTATTTTAATGACGATTTCGGCGTACTTCACTGCCGATTTCAAATAAAATAACTTTATCTAATAATGTCTTGCGTGATAAACGTTATTCAGTTATTTGATAATGAATGTCGTATTGTAAACGAAAACGAAAATATAGGAAGTAAAAACGTCGAATTGAGAACAAGGTTTAGACCTGAGCTCTGTACAGAAGACAACAAATTGGATAAAAGAATATTCTTAGGCGACTAAGGCAAATTGGATTGTTAAAAAAAATTATGTAAATCCCAAAAGATACTTATATAGAAAAGATTTTATCTGTCAACACTCATCAAAAAACCAAGTAGGGCATCAGTGCCTTCGACAACGTAACAAGGACTGCAAAATGCAAATAAATGTATTGGTAACGAATAAATAATGCTAACACTAGAAGAATTGATAAATTGATGCGCTTAGGACTTAATACAACAATTAAGGTAAGTAGCAATGTTCTATTTATTCCTTGACACACAGTATTGAATATACAGGGTGGTTGTAAATCAATTATTTCACGGAGAGAATTTTTATATAACATTTGTCCTATAAAGTTTAATTCTATCCAATATCGAGTTCATATAGCACTAGTCCGATAACACTTCTTTGTTAATACGTAATTTAACTTTAGAACAAATCTATCCATACATTAGGTTAATTTTTAAAAACCTACATCTAAAATGTGTCGTTTATTGGATCAGATTTATCAAAAAACTTATAGTAGAGAGGCCAAACTAAATTAACTCGTCAAATAACGATTTTCGTGGGACTGAGTAGGTTGATATGAACCGTTAAACAGATCGAATAAAAACAAAGGAAACGTACGCCGCCCGAAAGGCGCCCGAAGAACAAAGAATATTACATCTGTTTAACAAACCGCCGCGATCCTACGCAGAAGTATCTTTCAAAACCCTAAAATCATAAAAATAAGTGTCCTTACAACGAATTTCTAAAGTGCAGCAAGATTGCAACCATAAACTTTATTGGAGCCGGCCGGCCAAGAAAGGTGACAGCCAGCGAAATACGCCTCACGAATGTTTGCAGATTAAATTAAGAATTTTTCACTAAAACGCCCTTAAAACAGAGTGCGCTCTGTTTTAATCACACATAAAGGATACCAGAAGATAGGAAAAATTAACCGCTACCTATTAAAACAAACCACAGAGCGCTAGCACATATACAGGTGGAGAAAAAGCAATTTTTCCATCAGGCAGCCAAACACGCGCCCGGGAGAGCGGCCGAGAGTTCAGCGGCCCGAGGAAAGGCATATTGTAACGAAGAAATCAGGGGCCACGACCGAGTACAGCGGGCAAAGATGCAGATTACAAATTAAATTTTAATTAACGGAAGGAAGCGTCCCAGAAAAGCGAAATTGGTCTCAAAAATCTTATAAAAATAGCGCGCAACCGATCAAAGCATAATAAACTTTTTAACACACGCCATAAGAATAATACTTAATTAAGCTTTACGCGGAACATTGCATTAAAAATTCCAAGTTGAGCTAATTTTTACTCAAAACATAGCAAATTGGGTGTCGTTAGAATCGGCATTTCATCAACTATTGATTGCGACTCAAACCAAGTCGATAATTGATCACGCCGCTCAATTAAATGCTATAATCCGAAATATATCGAAAACGGGCAAATCATCCCTTCTACTTCGACCAATGAGCGTCGAGATCGCGTTGGACAAAGGACTGGCTCCTTTAAATAGTCAGACGCTGGCAGTAAGAAATTACTCAGCCAAGGAGAGTCCACCAGCCACCACTTCAGCTTCCAGGACTACCAGCAGCCACTTCAGCTTCCCGGACCACCAGCAGCCACTTCAGCTCCAGGACCAACAGCCGTTTCACTGGACTTAGCTGTCTGCCGCCTTCGTGGGACTTGGAGTTCGAGCCACTTCAGCTTCCAGGACCAGCTAGCAGCTCCAGCCTCTCCAGAGCCTATCACCCTCGTGGACTTAGAGCCAATCCCACGCATTGGACTCTGCTGCCTGCCGTCTTTGGAAAGCCACTTTCGCCAGCCGCCGCCTCCGCCCAGGAGATCACCACCGCCGCCGACGTTGCCGCCGCCGCTGCTCACAGCCCGCCGCCCCGTCGTCAGTCGCCACCGCCGCCGCTGCAACCGCAGAAGGAAGCCGCCAACCGCCGCCTCCGCCCAGGAGATCACCACCGCCGCCGACGTTGCCGCCGCCGCTGCTCACAGCCCGCCGCCCCGTCGTCAGTCGCCACCGCCGCCGCTGCAACCGCAGAAGGAAGCCGCCAACCGCCGCCTCCGCCAAGGAGATCAGCACTGCCACCGACGTTGCCGCCGCCGCTGCTCTCAGCTCGCCGCCCCGTCGCCAGTCGCCACCGCCGCCGCTGCAACCGCAGGAGGAAGCCGCCGTCCCCGAGAGGCCTGCTCGGTCCGCCAACGTCCCAGGAGGATCACCCAGCGCCCGCTCCAAGCCACACCCCGGACTGCTTCCCGGAAGGACCGGACTGCGACCAGGCCGCGTTCCCCGCCTCCGGCCAGTAAGAAAGGCCGCCCCATCACCTCCCGCGTTCCCAGCGCCCGGGTCTAGAGGACCCTTTTGTGTATATATTTCTTGTCGTATTTTTTAATTTTTTTTCTTTTTTGTATATATAATATTAAGTTTGGTTTGTACCTATAATCGTGTCCATAGAAATAAAAGCATTAAAAGTTACACCAACCAATTACTAGAATCGACCAGGGTAACGCCCACCCCCCTTCTTACGCTGACGCCATTGTGGAATCTACAGACTGAGTTTAGACTGAGGCTTTGTTAATTGTCGCCCGGAACGTGGGGCAAACCTGTGGTGGACACCAGAGGGAAGTCACGCCCACTACAATGGTGAAGTCAAGAAGGAAGGGAAACATGGAGACAACTCCGCCAAGGATCAACGAAGAACCTCAGCGGACACCGCGACAAGGAGGAAGTCTGAACAGTTCGGAAATAATAGAAGACAGCGCACCCTCATTTCCGTGTGGACAAAGGACACCGCCTCCAAGTCCCAGCCCAGTGCGACAGGAAGTCAACGAAGACAACCAACAGCAAATGGCACACCACCTTGCGAACCTAGCAGCTACAGCAGCAGGAACCAATCAACCAGCACCACTTCTGGGAGTGCTAGAAAACACCCAGTGGCGCCCAGAACAAGCTCCAGCAGCACCAACGATCACATTAACGGACGAACAATTCCAGGCACTTTTGGGACGAATGGCTGTGCCCAAAAAAGTCGATCTCCCACCAACATTTAAGGGCGAGGAATTAGACCACCCCCAAGAGTTCATCGCAGAGTGCGCCCGCTACCATGCGCAAAGCGGATGTACTACAACAGAACTAATGAAAGTAGCCACAAACTGTCTCCAGGGGAAGGCTAGCCAATGGTGGAAACCATACGCTTCACTCCCGCTCTCCTGGAATGAATTTGAAGAAAGGCTGTTAAAGAAATTCGATAGCGCAGATGTACGAGCCTCCTTGAAAACACAGCTCTACGGGCAAAAACAGGGACTGAAAGAAAATGGCGAACTCTTTCTTCTCCGGAAGATACAACTGATACGCCGATTGGACACCGAACAGTCAGTGGGAGCCAGCATTCCCGTAATGATAGAACTGTTAAAACCGGCCCTTCGGCCTTATCTACGTGTCGCAGTGCCGGAAACAATTGAGGAACTATTGGACAAGGTGGCTGCAATTGAGAAAGACATGGACGACCGCGCACCAACGCCAAACCGTGAGACACGCCCGCGAGAGCCAGCCGAGCCAAATCTACCCCGCTGCTATTTTTGCGCGGGACGCCACTTCAATAAGGATTGCCCACGACGCCACCGGCCAGCACCACAGGCAACAGGAGAAGCTCCCGTGAACGCCCCCGAAGCAAGACAACTACCACCGCCGGAAAACTGGCGGAGGCCCGGGCACATCGAGGCCGAAGCACCGCCCAGGGCCCAACCCAATGCTCCACGATAAGTACGGCCAACTGCCACAACCTCCCGTATATCATGGTGAACCTCGGATCACCACAGCGGGAGATGCGTGCCCTGATCGATTCAGCAGCCACGCATAATTTCATTAGCGCCAAGCTAGTGCAGCATCCTGAGACGGGTAGCTACGCACAAAGAACGGCCAAAATGGCCAAAGAACAGGCAACCCTGACCCTACGAGGAGAAACAAGCTTGGAAATGCAGATCGGTAGAAATAACTACGTCATACAGTGCATCATAGCAGAGGATTTAAGGGAGGACATCATTCTCGGTCTACCATGGCTTACGGAATACGAGGCTACCTTTGATTTCGCACGGCGTTGCATACACCACGGCGTGAGGACCCGAGAAACCACTCATTGCCTGGTCGAGCAACACGACCCGCGTCCAGCGAATGACCCGATGGAACTCCCCCAGTTGAAGCATGACTTCCCTCGCGAGCAGGAACACCACCTCTATCAGCTAATAGAAGACTTCCCCGAAATTTGGAGGCCCTCGGCGCCACCTACGCGCACCCTGCAGCACGAGATTCATGTAAAAACCGATGCCCCTATACGCAGCCCAAATTACCGATATTCCGAAACCAAAAAGAAGATCATCGCCGAGCAAGTAGAAGAGATGCTGGCACGCGGTTTTATCGAGCCTAGCCAGTCACCACATAACTCGCCAATCGTCATCGTGGAGAAAAAGGATTCTACACCCCGGTTCTGTTTAGACTTTCGTAGGCTAAACGAAGCCACCATCAATGAGCCGGCGGTACTACCCTTGATCCACGAAACTATCAAAGATCTAGGTTCAGCGAGCATCTTCTCCTCACTTGACTTAAAGTCGGGGTACTGGCAGATAAGTTTACCCCCCCTAAGCCAAACCCTACACCGCGTTCACGACTCCGGATGGCGCAGCCTATCAGTTTCGAGTCATGCCATTCGGGCTCAAGACGGCACCAATGACCTTTCAAAAGCTGATGGCCCGGGAAGTATTGGTGGGGTACCTCCACAAATTCTGCCTCGTGTATTTAGATGACATCATCATTTACTCGGAATCATGGGAGCAGCACCTTCAACACCTCCGAAAGGTATTCGAACGACTACAGGAACATGGGCTCATATGCTCGCCAGAAAAATGCCACTTCGGGAAATCCACACTGCACTACCTAGGGCATATCGTTGGCCCAGAGGGAAACGAACCTCAACCAGGTCACGTGCAGCAGGTCACCAACGCCCCGCCCCCTACTAACCGAAAGGGGTTACGACAGTTCCTCGGCATATGCAATTGGCTACGCGAGTACATTCCCCGATTCGCCGACGTTGCGGCCCCTCTCACCGACCTACTAAGCACTAAAAAGCGCTGGACGTGGACCCCAGACGTGCAGCAAGCATTTCACCAAGTGAAACAATTGTTTCAGACACCGCTGAAGTTAGCCCGACCCGATGCTTCTCGCCCCTTCATTTTACAAACAGACGCCAGCAAATTTGGCATCGCCGCCGTGCTCTACCAGGAACGTCCCGATGGAGGTCGAGACGTCATCTCCTACGCCAGCACCCGGTTTCTGCCAGCCGAACAGCGTTATCACTCCAACGAACAAGAGTGCCTAGCCGCCGTATGGGCGATAAAAAAATATCGGCCCTACTTAGAAGGCAGGCAGTTCACCCTCCGGACCGATAACCGCGCCCTCACCTGGCTCAACACCTTGAAGGACCAGCGAGCAAAACTCACGCGTTGGGCTCTCCTGCTACAGGAGTTCCACTTCACAATCGAGCATTGCCCCGGAAAGCACAACGAGTTGCCGGACGCGCTATCTCGACAGCCGACTGGACAGCCGGCCAAAGCAGTGTGGGATGACCCGACAGTACTGCTACCTCCCATTCACAACAAGCGCTTCGCCCAAAAACGTGTAACAGCCAGCCAACCCGCTAAGAAAGGATTTCCCAGGTTCCAGGAACCCGCTACAGGAAATCAGGCGGCCAGCAGCCAAACACCACACGGTGAGGACTCACCGAGGTATCAACGGGCAAGCAGCCATGCTACCGTCACGGAGCCACCAGGCAAGCCATCCCTAAGCCTGCTGGACGCAGTCGAAGAAACGTTATGGGAGACCATTGCACAGGACCAAAGGCAGGATAATTACTGTCAATATTTAGTCAACTCATGGCACCAAAGCTACTTCGCCGAGGACCCAACCCCGGATCTCGTAGCCGTCCAGGAGAATTATCGAATAGAGGATGGGTTGCTTTATCACCAGACGGATCAAGGCCCAAGACTGTTTGTCCCAGAGAGAAGCCGACCAAGGGTCATTTACCAATACCATGATCAAGACTTAGCTGGACATCCCGGCATCGCCGAAACAACACGAGCCATCCGCTCACATTTTCATTGGACGCGTTTACGAGAAGATGTCCTGAACTACGTCCGCCAATGCCTGCTCTGCTTGAGATGCAAGAAGGGCCGCCACCAAGCCAAAGCCATCCTGAGGCCTCACCAACCCAACCGAGCGTGGGACACGATTGCGCTCGACCTCATGGGGCCCTACCCCTCGTCAGCCACCGGGAAGAAGTTCATCCTGGTAATAACCGACCTCTTCACCCGGTGGACTGAAGCCTTCGCTTTAGCCAAAGCCACCGCCCCCATCATCATCCGCACCTTGCGAAATGAAGTCTTTCCCCGCTTTGGGTACCCGAGCGCCATGCTGACCGATAACGGGCGTCAGTTCATCAGTGAACAATGGATGAGAGCCTGCCAGGAGTGGGATATCCAGCCATGGACGACCGCCATCTATCACCCCCGAGCCAACCCAACGGAGCGAAGGAATCAAGAAATAAAAAAGGGGCTCCGCCTGCACCTACAAGGAGGAAACCATCGCGAGTGGGACAAGCATCTTCCCGCGACCCTATTTAACTTACGGAATCGCCATAACACCGCCCTAGGGTGTTCCCCAGCATACGCCATGTTCGGAAAGGAATTAGACCGCCCCGGGGAATGGAGGTTCCGACACCCCACGCTGCTGCCCGAAACGTCCCACGAACCACGGACCCACAACCGCGGAGCACGGGACACAGGCATCCGAAACCGAGCCATCGACCAGCGCCGACAACAGGCCCTCAAAATTCACGCAGACCAACTCCGCCCCTTCTCTCCCTAATCTTTTTTGCCCGGATCGCGGACGCCAAAGGAGGGGGGAATTGATATGAACCGCTAAACAGATCGAATAAAAACAAAGGAAACGTACGCCGCCCGAAAGGCGCCCGAAGAACAAAGAATATTACATCTGTTTAACAAACCGCCGCGATCCTACGCAGAAGTATCTTTCAAAACCCTAAAATCATAAAAATAAGTGTCCTTACAACGAATTTCTAAAGTGCAGCAAGATTGCAACCATAAACTTTATTGGAGCCGGCCGGCCAAGAAAGGTGACAGCCAGCGAAATACGCCTCACGAATGTTTGCAGATTAAATTAAGAATTTTTCACTAAAACGCCCTTAAAACAGAGTGCGCTCTGTTTTAATCACACATAAAGGATACCAGAAGATAGGAAAAATTAACCGCTACCTATTAAAACAAACCACAGAGCGCTAGCACATATACAGGTGGAGAAAAAGCAATTTTTCCATCAGGCAGCCAAACACGCGCCCGGGAGAGCGGCCGAGAGTTCAGCGGCCCGAGGAAAGGCATATTGTAACGAAGAAATCAGGGGCCACGACCGAGTACAGCGGGCAAAGATGCAGATTACAAATTAAATTTTAATTAACGGAAGGAAGCGTCCCAGAAAAGCGAAATTGGTCTCAAAAATCTTATAAAAATAGCGCGCAACCGATCAAAGCATAATAAACTTTTTAACACACGCCATAAGAATAATACTTAATTAAGCTTTACGCGGAACATTGCATTAAAAATTCCAAGTTGAGCTAATTTTTACTCAAAACATAGCAAATTGGGTGTCGTTAGAATCGGCATTTCATCAACTATTGATTGCGACTCAAACCAAGTCGATAATTGATCACGCCGCTCAATTAAATGCTATAATTTCAAAATATATCGAAATCGGGCAAAACATCCCTTCTACTTCGACCAATGAGCGTCGAGATCGCGTTGGACAAAGGACTGGCTCCTTTAAATAGTCAGACGCTGGCAGTAAGAAATCACTCAATCCAGGAGAGTCGAACCAGCAGCAACTCAGCCAAGGAGAGTCGGACCAGCATCAACTCTGCCTCGGCGGGTCAATCCAGCAGCAACTCAGCCAAGGAGAGTCCACCAGCCGCCACTTCAGCTTCCAGGACCACCAGCAGCCACTTCAGCTCCAGGACCACCAGCCGTTTCATCTACTGGACTTAGCTGTCTGCCGCATCTTCGTGGACTTAGAGCCGATCCATTTCACTGGACTTAGCTGTCTGCCGCATCTTCGTGGACTTAGAGCCGATCCATTTCACTGGACTTAGCTGTCTGCCGTCTTCGTGGGACTTGGGATTCGAGCCACTTCAGCTTCCAGGACCAGCTAGCAGCTCCAGCCTCTCCAGAGCCTATCACCCTCGTGGACTTAGAGCCAATCCTACGCATTGGACTCTGCTGCCTGCCGTTTTTGGAAAGCTACTTTCGCCAGCCGCCGCCTCCGCCCAGGAGATCCGCACTGCCGCCGACGTTGCCGCCGCCGCTGCTGCAACCGCAGAAGGAAGCCGCCAGCCGCCGCCTCCGCCCAGGAGATCAGCACTGCCGCCGACGTTGCCGCCGCCGCTGCTCACAGCCCGCCGCCCCGTCGCCAGTCGCCACCGCCGCCGCTGCCACCGCAGAAGGAAGCCGCCAGCCGCCGCCTCCGCCCAGGAGATCCGCACTGCCGCCGACGTTGCCGCCGCCGCTGCTCACAGCCCGCCGCCCCGTCGCCAGTCGCCACCGCCGCCGCTGCAACCGCCGAAGGAAGCCGCCAGCCGCCGCCTCCGCCAAGGAGATCCGCACCGCCGCCGACGTTGCCGCCGCCGCTGCTCTCAGCTCGCCGCCCCGTCGCCAGTCGCCACCGCCGCCGCTGCAACCGCAGGAGGAAGCCGCCGGCCCCGCCTCCGAAGGACCACACCCGCTTCCAATCGCGGATGCCAATCCGCCATTTTCTTTTCTTTTTCTGTATATAAATGTTACCTAGTTATAAGCTTATTTGTATGTGTAAATATAATAAACTTTGTTCCAATCAAATCCAGTGTCTAGCTGAGGGTAACGCCCAACCACCCCTTCTTACGCCGACGCCATTGCAGTAACCCTACCGCTGAGCATAGACGTAGGCTTGTTAGCTTATATAGCTGTAGTTTTTTAATGTTACCTAGGATTTCTAAATTACATTTACAAATTAAGTTTATCTTTTAGTTAACTGGGATAGATAGAGGGCCTTCAGGGGAGACTTTAGATATATGGGGTCCCTAGATAAATGAGTCAAACATGGGCCCTAAATATAGGTTTACTGGTGGCATGCTTTTAAATAATAGCGCCGCCCATTTCACTTTCACCAAACATTTATTACACGTAAATTTACGAAGCAAATAAAGATTAGCGTGAGCTGAAAAATGCAATTATTTTCTACGATCGGAAGTACAAATTAGTTTCTACACGTAGGTTTCTTACAAACATTGTAGCTGAAATAGTATACATTTTCTTCCCAAAGTCTAGGGAGTTTTCTTTATAAATAATCTAAAATCAATATAAGCAATGTATGTTGTCATAGTACAAACATAAGCAGAATTCAAAGGTTACTAAATATTGGAATATATTTCCAATTGACTGCAATGCTTTATGAAAATGCTTGTGTCTTATGTTTCTACTGCAGGTCTGGAAAAATAGTATATACAAGGCAGGCTGAACGCCATTTTTTCCTCTGAGTATTTGTTGCCCGCGGGTTTGGACTTCAAACTCACACCTTGGTAAAAAGCATACTTTACTTTTTCCTTGTGTATAATTTACTATTATGTAATTATTTAAAAAAATCGATTTAATAGGAACGATACTAAAAATAGTCACAAAACGAAAATAAATCAAATGTAATGAGGAATAGCTACCTAGTAGAAAATGTATCGTTTCTTCTAAGCGAAATCGTCTAAAATCTCGTCATAATTCAAAGACTGCATTACTTCTGTTTCTGTCTGAATTATAAATAACGTTGATAATTTGCTTAGTCTCATGTAATTTTGTATACAAGTTTCCACGCGTTTTAAAGGTAAAAAACATTTCTTTACAGAAGCGTTACTAATCAACGTAGTAAATGTACTTTTTATAAAATTTTTACATTAGGAAA